>VXBW01006471.1:62013-85486 GCA_013400375.1 Thinocorus orbignyianus
TTTTTTTTTTTTTTTTTCCCATTTCATAAATGCACTGTATTTGTGGTGTTTACCTAAGTCGATTTCTTGAGTAATATCTGGGCAAATTTTGTTTTCCTAGTAACAGTGCAAAACTATTTTTAGAATTGGTTTAATTTCAATCAGCCTTATGTATTGGCAGACTTATGTATTAGCCGTGGCTCAGTTAGCAGTTTTTCAAGGATGTGAAGCATAACATTTGTTGGTAATTTAAAAATAAAGATTACTTTCTCGCGTTGCAAAAAATGGTGAAGTCTAATAATTGTCCTACAAGGAGATCTGTGCAAAATCAGGATCATGGACAACAGTCCATTTTATACAGAACAATCACATCCTTATAATTTTGTAACTTTTCCTTTAGTACTGATTTTTTTTTTTCAGCAGATTTTATCTCAGTGGCAAGATAAAATGAACACCAAGAGCCATCTGTGTGTATTTTCCTTAGCACTGTGTTCTGATGTCCAAAGCACTTTAAAGAATCTTCTGAAATTTATGGCAATTGAAAGGCATATATTTCCAGTCTTTTGTAGGATCTGAAAAACACATTTTCATTGTTCTTCCACTTCACAGATCAAAAGGCTTTTACACAGTAGAAAAGAAAAATCCCTAAATTAAATCAAAGCTTAGCATTTTGAATAAAAATCCATTCTTATACACAAAACAAAACCTAAGAATGAAAAATATGCCAAAGGGTAAAAAGCCTACAGTGTAACAAATGAAATCAGATAGAAACAAAAGACTCAAAGAAAATCCAGATTTAATAGAAAGAATGTTCTGAAAAAAACCCACTACTATGCATTTCTGTGTCTGAGAGGTAGGTAAAATAGGTCTTTTACTAAAAGGCATTGATATTTTATAATTGGGTGATTCCTTAAAGGAAGAAGATCTTTTTTGATATGCGTGTGCATATATTTTCATAACTTCCTGAGATGACTACAACAGAGCATATAAAAATATATGAAGAATTATCTTGTGTTTTTATTAAGTAAGATTTTGAACTTTTTAAAAGTATATTTTTATTCTACTTTTCAGAGTAGGTGGTGGTGGTGGGGGATTTGGGGGAGTTGGCTTTTTTGACTCCTTTCTGAAATTTCTGTTTGCTCTCTTCCACATTTATTGTTTCGCAGTCCAGGCTGACAAACAGGTTGATTTCACTAAGGTTTCAATGCATCTTGTTGAATTTTGAACACACTTGAGTATCTATAACTTTCAGAATCAGTGGGAATTTACTTTTATTTGGTTTAAATTCCAGTTGGGAGAATTATTGTCTGTTTCCTATCCTGCAGGAATATGCTAAAGGAAATGAGCACCATCAGTTTAGATCTGCAACTAATCAAATCATAATAGAAGAGAGTGGTTTCCAGAATGCTCCCTAAACTTTCCTCTAAGGATAATGTGGATTTAGATTAGTGACAACATTGATATTCTTTTCATGATTTTTCCTTAGTGAATCAATGAATGTTCTTCTGAACACAAACACACTCAGAAATGAAAATCATTTAGAGTGGCGTCTACCTGGCTACAACTTTTTGTGTCAGTTAAGAGTAACTGAGGATTCATAGAGTATTATCCAAGTTTAGTTCTGTATAGAGCAAAGGTACATGATGTAATATATTACTTATTTGAGTGTTGTCATGATATGTGATGTCCTGTCTGTCCTATCAAGAAGGACATCAATCCAGCTTTCTGACAAAATTTTGATTGGGAGTGTGGTGTATGCTATGTCTTTGCAAGTCTTCATACTGTAATTATGGAACTCTCTTTGGGCAGAGTAGCCAACACATTTTCAGGTACTCAAATTATGATAACAAGATTGCCAGTGGGATACTCTTTTGGATAAACCAAAGTTTTCTCAATATTGTTCTATTTTACTTACACCGACTGTGCTTTACTATTAGTGGTGATTATTTCTTGATAAAACGTGTCACTTGTGGGTATTCATAGAAATGTTACTCTTATTTATATCCTTTGCTTCAAAATACTGGAATAGTTTGTAAATAAGGCACATTACAATCAGTCTATTTTTAGTTTAGATGGTGGTCATTCGTGCTCATTGCTGGGCCTCATGTCTGTCCCCGCTGGGGATTTGTGGGCTCCTTCTGCAAATGAAAATGCACGAGAGAAAGTTGCCTCTTCACCAGAGAAGCTGTGGTTGAAGGAAAAGAAAAGAGATAGCACAAAGCTGGAGACATGACATGAAGGAAGCAAACACTGGTAAATGACCATTGTAGGTAGTGGTTTTGCCACATCAACTTTTTGTGGACTTCACAGCATGGAGCTGTAAGGTAATGTGGAGGAGGACATCATGGCAGTTTTGTGGCTTTGGGGTATGGAGCTGTGCCAAGTTGCAGAGGTAGCTTGGGGAGAAACGAGGGATGTGGTACTCTGAAAATGCAACAAAGGGGCTTAATGTCACAGGCAATGTAAATGTTGGGGTTGATATTTGAATACTGGATGAGAAATGATAGATGAGAAGTAGACCATAGGAGCCATGAAAGTAAGGACAAAGCAATAGACATCTGAGAGTTGAAAAGAGAGATGCAAAGGAAGGCGCAAAGATTTAGACCCGTCCTTGATGCAACAACCTAGAAAGAAAGAAAGATCAGTATAAGGTGATGCTGAAGTTACGGGCAGCTTCAGTTTGTTTTATGTGCTAAAGCCAGGAAAACCAACTTTCACTTACTAAGATTGTGGATCCTTGAACCTATCTGAAGAAATTATGTTGGGGTTTTAAGGAGAGAGAAGAATTCTGCTTATTTTCCACCATTCGCTATTTAAAATTTGTACCACACAATATTGTATTCGAAGTGAGGGAGTGCTCACTGTTTCTGCTGTATGTGATAGGGAACTTTGTTTTCAGTTGTTTTTAAAAACCATTAAAATGCATAAGCCTATTACTGCGGTAAGAATCCCTTCTTGTTTTGGTGACAGTGGTGTATATTTCCAGATAGCAGTGTGTGTTGCAGAAATATGTGTAAGACAGAATAAAATCTCATTCTGTTGTCTTGGTGCTATGTGTTATGGCAGCTACAAAAAGTGATAGCGAGAAAAGTAAATCTTAGTTCTGCTGTGATTCTTTACTTTCACCTTCCTGTTAGAGAAAAAGAAAGACAAAAAGAGAAGAAAGATCTTAACAAAGCATTGCCATAAACTTTGTGTCTTTTGAATAACATGTTATATAAAGGAAACTGGCATCCTCAAAAGATAGTTGCAAGTTGGAGTTTCTAAGCAGGTTTTTCTTCTCAAATGTTCTTTGACTTGATTTGATAGCCTTATTTTGCTCTCATTATAGGCCATTCTTCAGAAAAAGTAAAGAATTGTACCTGATCAAGGTGAGCTAGTCAGGAATAAACTTAGACTCATTTTTACTTTTCTTTTTGTTGTCTTTTAATGAAATCAACAGGAAAAAAAAAAGGCATAAAAAAATCCTTACAAGTATGTGACCAGATTTAGTTAAAAATGTCTTTGTTCGTAAGGAGCAATAAGGGAGTTAGAAAGGTCTTCAGATGTGCTTCATATTAGTGTAAAAATTCATAAAATGTCAGGGCTCCCTCCTCCCCAATTTGCAAGTCACCAGCCGCTCACAGAGACCATGTACATAAAAACACATGTAGCCCAGCAAAATAATAATGTGCATGAAAGTTATTATACTAGGAAATACAGAATTTTAAATCTTCGCAACGTCCCCAGTTGATAGCAATTTAAATCACAGATTTCAATTTCTTCTTGAAGGTTGTTTTTTCACCATTGAATCCTTGAGCTTCTCGGTGTTTCTAAAGTCATTGTTTGGCACTTGGTTTCAGCAAGTATTTCTTTATGATGGTAGACCTGTGTTATCTTAGATTTTCATACCATACTTGCTCAATTTAAATGAAGATTCATGTAGTGCAGCACCCTTAGTCACAAAGGCAAACCTTTACTTTCACTGAGTAGCCTTTTGAGAGAGTTCTCCGTCCTGTACTTGTAGCATTGTGTGATGTGACCAGCATGTACTGCAGTGGCAAAACAGATATTCCCAAGTGAGCAAGATGATAAAAAATGTCAAGGTATGGCATTAATACAATGTTTGTCAAAAATTGACTTTGATTCCTTCCCAGAAGCATAAGGTGATGGTAGAAAGGACTCTGTGAGTGTGCTGCAGAAACTGATGGGAAGCAATATAGCTAGCAGGTTCTTCTGTTTAGAACATAAAAACTTGAGGGTGAAAAGGAGCAGGAGAACAACTTCTATAAGGAAGGTGATGTGTGTAAAACACAGCAGCATTAGGCCATATCAATCCAAAAAAATAACCCTGTTTTACTGATTGGGTTTTGCATTTCTGCAGGAATCAGTTTCCAGGATTTACTGGGGCTGAGATGCATCTACCTTGTGTCCGAACCATTCTGAGCACAGGCCTCTCATGTCCACGCTTTTCTTCCCTTTCACGTATACTCTGTGCTGAGACACAGGATTTACAGCTCCAAATCTGTTCAGAGGCCAGTAGTTGACACTTCTGCGTGTGCGTGCATGTAGTGTTTGCATATGTGTGACTGCCTGTGACCTTGGTGCCGTCAGGACAGTCAGGGCAGCTATTCTGATTAAACTCCAGCTGACAGTCTGTAACCTGACGATAGTCATTAACTCAGAGACTATCCCATTCCACCACATTAGCAGCTGTGCAACTTCCAGCCTGGCTTTCTAAGTGTCTGAATGCTAGGAAGCAGCAGAAATAGTCCGAAGCAATAGTTGGTAAATTTAGCCTCCGAAGCTAATTAAAAATAAACCAGACTCACCACAAGAAACATTTCTACCCTTTGCCCTCTTGTTTTTCAATACCAAACTGAGCATCAGTTTCTGACAAATCACTTTAAATTCCTATGGGGAACTTTATTGATTATCAGTCATGGGACATTGAGGTAAAATATGTGATTTATCCACTTCATTCAGAATTATTATTTATTCCCGTTAATCCCGCAGACTTCTCCACAGTTCTGCCCATAACTCATAGATAGATGCTAGGCTAGTGACAGACCTTACATAAAGGACTATCTCGCAGTTTTACTATGTTCTCCTGGTGGAATGCTTCACCATTGTGCTGTAGTGAAAAATTGCATATTCAATATTTGCTCCCCACCTGGCCATTGCCAGGAGAATGGTCGTGAGACTGGAAATCCTATTAGCAGCCATATGATGTTTTTTATTTTAATGATTTCCTGCAAATATAATGAGAAGATCACGCCAGGAAACTAATAAATTACTATGTACTGTGCCATACATGCTTTCATAGTAAAGTAGTTGAGAAAAGTTCAAGTTCACAGAGACAGCACGTTCACCTTAGATATCGGTAAATCTCCAGGAGAAAGCGTGATGCATCCCGGGAAGGCAGACTGGGGACGGGGTTGTCAAAAAACCCAGGGAGAATACAAGACCTCTGCTTCTTCTCAAGTGAAGCAGTTTCACCTTGGTTCCTGGGTGTTGGATGCAATGGCAGATGTATGGTTGTAGATAGATGCTCTCGTCTGTCTGGTCTTCAAGCAGCTACGTGAATGTTGTTGCACTGTACCAAATATCCCATTTCCAGCTGTTTGTGAACACAAGCTCACACTCATCCACCAAGGATAAGACATCTCTTGCCTGTCATGCCTTCATATCTAAAGTGTGTTTAGGCCACATTCGTCCTTGACTGAGCTCTGTACTGGAACAGTTGTGGTCTGGCAATGATTCTGAATTCTTCTATTTATCAGACATACCAGGACAAATTAATTTTTTTTTTATTTTTTTTTTTTTTAATTATTCCGTATGTAATGGCTGAAATTGGAATTGTCTACTTTGTCTGGGAGCAGCAGGAAGACAGCTAACTGAATCCAGATTAATGTGTTAAGCAAAAAAAAAAATAAGTAGAGGTGTCTGCCATAAAAAAACATGTGACTGTCTCAGACATCTCACCACCCATACACATACTTTATATATATATAATTTATCCCAAAATAGTTAGTTTCCTGACAATAATTTGAGGACTGCTTAAGCACAAGGATTACAATTTCTATTTCATGCAGACATGTTGAAAATAAACATATAGCAGTTCTGAATGAATGTGAGTTATCATGGGGAAAGGCAACTTGCAGGATGCTGTGTGCTGTAGACAGCAGTTCATTGCAGTATATTTCAGAACAAAATCCACACATCTTCAAAGAGAGAGGCAAAATAAGACAGACAGTAGTTCAGTCAATTTCTCAGTATTGCTGGGTGATTATAATACATAAAATACTTTCTGTTGCTCTGTATTTTATTGTGTGTAGGTGCTCACAGTATCTCCATTATGGGTGAGTGTTCCAGTGACCTCTCCTTGAAAAAAATCTTAAGGAGACCCTTTAAAAGAACCTAAACCCTTTTCATTTGTGTAGCCTGAATGAACAGCTCCTATGGCTGAGTAATTCCTTCCCTGAGGAGGATTCTTGAATTAGTCTAGGAAAGTGTGGCTGTTCTCTGCCTGGCATTTTTGCCCCAGGAGAAGACTGGGAGAACAATGGTTGTCAGTCTCCAAGAGGAGAGCTCAGGCTTCTAGTAGCTGCAATTGAGGCTTTCTTGTCACACTGCTGTTATCAACAGAACATAAAATCAGATCATTTGACCATATGATCAGCACATTCCTGTTGAACTCCAGGTGACCTTAATCTCCTGGCTCTTTACAGAACTCCCATGTTTCTCACTTAAGAAGATGTCTTCCTTAACATTAGGGTTTTTCTTTTTGATCCTGAAATAACCTCTGAGTGGTTTGCTTATAGGGTTTTAATGGGCTGCATTGAGGCAGACAAGAAAAGATGCATTTGAATGATATGAAGACACATTGGGTAATCATATTTTAACATCCAGCTGAAGTTTACCATATCATAGCTAATTTCTGTTGCTTGGTGAGACACATGTGTTTTCTTCTTGTCTTATCAGTGTATTGCAAGATTGGATGGGAAACATTTACAATTATGTTAACAAGTAGGAACTTACAGATTTGAAAAAAAAATCAGTCATACATTGAGTGAGCTTTGCAACTTCCTTGTGGGATTCAGTCAATTGTTTATGTATTTAGACTACATTTTTAAAACTTTTTTAAGTTAGCAAGAGTTCTCTGTGTAAATTGAAGGTCACTGCGACCACGACAGTTATTTGACTGTGGAGAGTCACAATGAAGTTTTGACAATGAAATGACTAGAACCTGCATTTACTTCAGAGCTTCACATTTTACAGTGTTTGCTCTTATGTTTAAGAAATTAATTTCTGTGCATAAATTCTCTGTCTGCCTGACAAGATCCTTGAGGACCAAGGGGAACTGAGGGTGTATAACTACTTCTGGTTTTCAACTATTTTTTTTGTTGTTTGTTTTTACAGTTGACTCAGTGCTGTAACTTGAGCTATTATAAAACTGCGGTGTGTTTTTCCCTTCTACCCCTTCAGCATGTGACAGCGACCACTGGGGACCTCACTGCAGCAGCCGCTGCCAGTGCCAAAACGGAGCCCTGTGCAACCCCATCACTGGAGCCTGCCACTGTGCCTCGGGTTTCAAAGGCTGGCGCTGCGAGGAACGCTGCGATCAAGGGACGTACGGAAACGATTGCCATCAGAAGTGTCAGTGCCAGAATGGAGCCACCTGCGACCACGTGACTGGGGAGTGCAGGTGTCCCCCCGGATACACGGGTGCCTTGTAAGCAGTGGGTACATTATTTATGGGGCACAGGTTTTTCACATAAACATGGGTTTTGAAGAGTGCCAGCACGAGAAATTAAGTTTAGATTAACTTTTAACGCTGTTAGTCTGGCTGCTGTGTGACACAGGGCAGCAGCGATGGTGGCTAAGAAGCAGCTGGGCAAGCCATGTTGCAGTGTACATTCAGATGTGTAGCCGAGAGAAAGAAAGCCCTCTTGATATGGACTGCTAAGTAAAAGCTGCAAAAAGTAGCAGCAGGAGCTTCCCCATGACAACCGTGAAAGTGGTTTGGCTTCAAGTTTGGAAAATCGCACTGAAACATGGAGTTATTTGGCTTTGTCAATCCAGAATAGATTTTGAGCTTTGCCAGTACACCAACCAGTTTAGAAAGAAATACCTTTAAGAAGAAATAATTCCTGGATTGCCAAATCTATTTCCTTAGATTTGTTGCATGGACGCTATACAGTATTCAGTGTGTGTCTCTTTATGTTGCACTGCTTTCTGTTTCCTACTTTTTGACGGAAAAATTAACAATAGTATTAAAAATAAAGAGGTGGCTGGAGACTGGACTGTGTGCCGAAGTAACGGTTGTCTCTGTTGTACACCACCACCATTCCCAGCTGTGAGGATCTCTGTCCCCCTGGGAAGCATGGACCGCAGTGTGAGGAGAGGTGCCCGTGCCAGAACGGAGGCGTCTGTCACCATGTCACCGGGGAGTGCACCTGCCCGCCAGGATGGATGGTAAAATTTTTGATTTCTGAAATCGGCACCACCCCATAAAGCTTCCATACTTGTAGATTTTGGGCAGACTCAGGAAAGGGTAGCAAATCGGGATAGTAAATGCAGTTTGCCTGTAACCAGGAGTAATGAGAAATGGATGTTAGGATAAGGGACTGGAATAAAGCACTTGCAAAACCATCTGTTACTGAAAATACTCCAGTTCGGCACTGCCTTTTAACCATAATAGATTCTGGGAAGCAAAAGACGTGAATCATTCTTTGACAAGGCAAAATCCTTTAGATCTTGTCTGGAATTAATTTCTACATATAATTTGATATCATAAGGAGGTGACACCATTATATATTTTAGCGGTGGGTTTTGAGCCTGTTTTCTTATGTCCAGTATGCATGGTAAAAACCCAAACCTTTAGGTACTGTGTTAAGAGTTGGTGATGGAAAGGGGACATCAGAACTTTGACATTGTCTTTAGACTTTCTACCCTTTAGTCAGTGGGTACGGAAAGAAGAATTGACCTTGGAACTGCAACTAGCCTCCCCTGCTTCTAGGCTGCCAACTCTTGAGTTGGTAAATAATGGAGTCGGAAGGTGATCGAAGGCCAAATAATTTCTTTAAATACATTTTTAGATAACATTTATCAATGCTACTTGTTAATAATGTTTTTTATTTAGATGTCCGTTTGGGAGGAATCTGCATTTAGCAAACTTCTAATTTTCTTAGGATAATTGAGGTATTATATTGAGATAACCTATGGCAGAGATCAATTTTTCAACAGTTGAAGAATGTGGCTATAAATAGTCGTCTCTGTGCATTTGAATAACACCACTCACCTAGCTACCGAACTTGGATTATGGACTTTTTTACCTTTTATTCCACTTCATAGTAGAAGGACAAAATTACTGCTCACTGAATACAAATGTTTGCATAAATTCTTGACTCCCTTTATCTGTCTAAATACAGTGAATGAAAAATGAGATGGCATATGAAGCAGAGATGGAAATTTTATACTATGTGTGTCGTAACTAATGAATTACTATTAAGGCATTTGGCTAGTTTTCCTTACAAGCAGCTATTTAAGCATAAGTCTATGTTAGTTTTACATTTTTCAGTTCTGTGAAACACAGTTTTGTCAGTATAACCTTTTTTGCTTTTCTTGTAAGGAAGGTTTTGAAGTAACCAGGTATAAATTCTGCAGTATCTTATGTTAGCTGAAATACCTGCATGTCTTTTGTCTGATTAAATGCCTGTAAATATCTTTTTCTTGAAATTTCATCTTGAAAGCCTTGAGATTTGATGCTCACCTCATGACACAGGTGTAATTAATTCCAAGGATGTACATAGCAGTGCAGAAATTCCAAACCCATTGAAGGGAAACAGACATCCTACCTAAGCTTTTAAGAAATGCTGCTTTTAATGAAATTACAAACAGCTTTTTCTTTCATCAGAAAAAAACCCCACAACTTAACATGAAGTAGTATAATTGGGGCATTACAGTGATTACTGATTTCTACACCATTACTCACTGGAGGGGATTTCCGGATGTCTTGATATGTACTACTCCTGATAAATAAATTGGGAAGAGCTCGACATCAATTAGTCTTAAATATCTAAGTGTTTTCACTGTTGCTTAGAGATAATATTTTTCATTAGCCTTGGGTTCCAAAATGGAAATCCTAGAAGAGTATTCCTTCAGTGCTGAAACATACCCTGTGTTTAAAGCTGGAGAAGAGTCTGTCATTTCCATCAGCACTAGATGAGTGAAAGGAGATTTCCTTGATATTCCTTCACTTCAGGCCTTTCTTTCATGTCCATTCAAGCTGTGATCACAACTCTAATATTAAAATTTTAATTCTTTTTCTGCATACACAGGGCATGGTCTGTGGTCAGCCTTGTCCTGAGGGTCGGTACGGGAGAAACTGTTCCCAGGAGTGCCAGTGCCACAACGGAGGAACCTGTGACTCAGCGACAGGTCAATGCCATTGCAGCCCAGGTTACACAGGGGAACGGTACGGAAAACTTATTTTTGCCAGACTACTGAACCAGCAAGGGGTCTGCTATGACAGAGAAAGTTAAGAAGCTGATCGAGAGCAGAATGAAAGTATCTCTGATACGATTGAAAGAATCTTATGAAGTGTTAACTGTGTTGCTTAGCTGATGCTGGATCACAAGTTAAAATCGCCTACGCGATTACTCTTCTGTGAGGAATTTGTTGGGTTCGGGATTTTCCTGTTGTGACCCATGCACTGGCAGTTTCTTGTGGGTCTTCACTTTAGTGGCTTGCAGAATGACGCAGGTTGGAGTATGGTGAGGGGGTGAGGAGGGAAGCTATTGGTTTTGTGCAGATGTTTGGCAGTCATAGCAGCAAGGGAGGCTCACTTGATTTCTCTTCAAAATAAGCAAACGGGAGCGTTGTCTTCTAAAGTATTTAATTCAAATGATGAAGTGAAACTTCTTTATTTTCTGATTTGTTTGTTAAAAGTTGTCTTTGATAGACTGGAAAGATAATATAGCAAGATACCATTTTTGAAGGCAGTGGAAAGCGATGAAAGAAGTGTTTTCCTGCATGTATTTTAAACAGCACACAACTCATTTGCTGAAGTCATCAGCAGCTTAATCACTGGGGTCAGTTCAGGGGATCTCTGCCAACAACAGTAGGTATTATAACCATATGCACATCCCACGCAAGCGTTCACAGGATATGGAGAGAGCTGTGCCAGATATAAGGGGGAAAAAACACATGAAGAAGAGAAACAATTGGTCCAGAGCCATTTGGATGTCAAAACTAAATTTGTGTCTGTGAAGAAACAGGGTAGAAAGTGGTATATGCATTTAAAGAGACACAGACAAGTGAGCAGGGAAATCAAAAGAATATCTGAATGAGAGTCTACACACTGCACTACACTGGTGTTTCTAAAAGCAATTACTTTTTTTTTTGTCTTGGAATTCAAATCTGAATTTAATCTGGAATGCCTTACAGGCTGCAACATTTTGATCACTTCTGCAAGTCTGAGCTCCCTCTCGTCCTGCAGAAGAAGCTGTATTTGCAAATTTTTTTGTTTTTCATGATGCTCCAAGGGCAGGAATGGATCAAAAGCAAGGCTGTAAATTTCATTCTTATTTCATGTCAGTGGACTGGCAAGAGAGGGAATTGTTATAAAAATGTTTGAGCCTTGGCTATGCAGCAGAAAGAAAAGTTTTTAGAAGTGTCAAGCTGTTTTCTGCTATTTGTCTGAAATTTTGGGGTGCTGGTGACTCCTGGAACTTGGTCATACAGCAAGAGGACTCCTAGAGCATGTAAGAGTTCTTAGGTGATCTGAGTTAACACAAGGGAATCCAGTTTAAACTACCTTTGTAATTGTTTTGCCTAATACTTCTTGATTGATACATGTCCTTACTACAAAGTGGAAGAGTCTTTTGGAAGCTGATGAAGGTGCAATTAAAAAAAAATAATTGCAAGATTAAACTTTGTCGAATTTGGCAGGGATTCCTGATTGCCATTTGGAGAAAATTCAATCTCAACTCTATTTGTATAACTTTATTAGAAAACATTTGAAACGGGTTATTAGCTCCGGAGGAAAGGGGATTTTATTGCTGCCTTCAGTTGTGTCAGAGTTACAAATACCTCAAAACTTGTGGATAACGGTATCATATTGAGGTAAATACTGCAGAAGCATGACATGAACATGAATGCCCATTTTGCCTCAGTCAGAAGGCTCTGCTAAATTCTCTTACATTTTGCAGTATCTTGTATGATAGATCTTAGAAATTCTTCTGTGATATAACACCAATCACAGAAAAAAAACCCAAACAAAACCAAATCCAAAACCCCCATTATATAAGAAAAATTGTAAAGAGACCACCAAGGAAATTCTTTTATAGGACTGGGGAAATAAGCAAGTTATAAGCTGATAAAACCATAATATGTGCCTTATTATCAGTATCTTTGTACAATCTAATTTGGTAAAACTAGCAGACGCCCAAATTGCCAAAGATGTTACGTGTCTTGTGTCATTGGCTGAGTTCTCAGCACACCTCAGAATTTCAGTATCAGCATGCTCTGTCCCTAAAGCTTTGTGATTTAGCTGTTTTGTCTTTTGTCAATGTAATTCAGAGTTTACAGGATGCATATATTGAAAAATACGGGGATTTTCACTGACGTATAAGCTGTTGTTTCCATCCTTGGTTCTGAGGCATGAGCCTGCTGAGTTGAGAGGTCTACTGTGATTCATATAAACAAATATTGTGGGTGCACTTGGTGCTGAAGCCTTCAGTAATGCTGTAGTAGTACTGGCATTCTGAAGTTTAATAATTCCAATATAAAATGCAGAGAAATTAAAGCTGAAAACATCAGATTCTTATTGTATCTTGTAAATACATCATCAAATGAAATTGCTATCCAGAAACTCATTAGTAAATGAGTCACAAGTTTTAGAAGGAGGGTATCGAAACTTGTATTTAGTAGCCAGGGTGGATAGCTAAATGCACAGTCTGATCTTTAGGTTAAATAATGTTTTTCACATGTAAAACATTAAGGAAATATGATGTAGCTAAAATAGCTACCTTCTAAAAGCTCTGTGAATAAAACAGGAACAGTTTGGTGAAGAATTATCTTTATTAGGATATGTTTTCCTAAAGGAGCAACAAAAATCATTGTTACTCTCCAATGTGCCTTAAACTCAAGTCTTTACCAATTTTCACTTTCAACTATTATAGAGAAGTCAGATGAGAAGAAGGGAATTTGGGTTCCTGAAGATTTTTCCATGTCACCTTATGAAGTTTTGAAGTACAAAATGAATTTAAAAAAAATAAAAAAAAAAAAGTTTAGAATGAGATTCTGAAAAGACATGTATTCTGGAAACATCACATGATTCGAACCAAAATTAGAAAATATTCTTGTCAGATGCTGAGCATTATTGCCAGGGAACTTCCTGAACTGAGCATCTGCAGGCCCACAGGTGCATTGCTGGCTATTCACACTATTGCTCAGTGGAGTATCTACATCACTTTAGAAAGTTACAGATTGACAGCTTTTGAAACAAAATACTTGAAAATTTATTAATTCATCTTTCAGGTCTGATTTAAGAGGGTTTGGTTTTGTTCTGGTTCCTGAATGTGAAGTGCAATGGTCTGTGTCTGCATGTTGTCTCCATGGCTGGAGAGAAGGGAGACCTTTACCAGAAGAATTTGCAGAGCCAGAGTTGTTAAGCCTGTCTAGCTGAGCAGCAAAAGAAATGGGAGGGAGAGGGGCACTTCCAAATATAAAGTTATGTCAATTCCTGCTCTACTTAAGATGTGGTTTAGAGCAGTGTAAGAGATTCCTCATA
This sequence comes from Thinocorus orbignyianus, assembly GCA_013400375.1. Classification (NCBI taxonomy): domain Eukaryota; kingdom Metazoa; phylum Chordata; class Aves; order Ciconiiformes; family Thinocoridae; genus Thinocorus; species Thinocorus orbignyianus. Next base: position 75,770 of record VXBW01006471.1, read on the forward strand.
AACTATTATTTCCCTTAAATCACCAAGACCTGCAGTTTATGGGAAATAAAACTAATTTTTGCTTGTTTTTCTCACAGATGCCAAGATGAGTGTCCAGTGGGGACTTACGGAGTGCAGTGTGCTGAGACCTGCAAGTGTATGAATGGTGGGAAGTGTTACCATATTAGTGGTGCCTGCCTCTGTGAACCAGGGTACACCGGAGAGCACTGTGAAACAAGGCTTTGCCCTGAGGGAATTTATGGTCTCAAGTGTGATAAAAAGTGTCCCTGCCACATGCCCAACACATGGAGGTAGGCTTTGGACCCTTTGGCCTGTTTTCTTTTTTCTATACAGAACATAGAAATCCGAATATAAGCTGAAAATGAATGTTTCCTGATTTTTCTAGTACTTTCCTGCAAACTGAAGCAGCTAAAGCCTTGTTAGAGTATTTGATATTCTCTAACTATATCAAGAAAGAAAACATCAGCCCCAAAGATCTTCTGAATTTTAGTGTTTGCAACTATCTTTGATCTCAATATTCACTGCTGTATTTGGTCTCTGACCCATGAAATAAATGTTAAGACAAAGTATGACTTTTGTCTACATTTACTGTATGAATAAATCATTACATTGTTCACCGTATAAAGTCAGTATACCTCATATATGCCTCACAGATTTCTAAGTACTGTAAATGAGAAATAACAGAATTGAAATCAATAGCTGTATAGTCTTACGAGTTGAGCATGAGAGGAAAATCCATTTCTCTCTCTCTCTGTGTATATATATAATAATTGGTGCAGGTGACTTTTAATATGTATTTAGTATGTATCTTAAAATTTCTGAAGTCTTATCAATTGTAAATCTAGGTTTCAAATACACATTTTTTGTCATTGAAATAATTTTTCTAGAAAGCAAGTAAAATCTGATCCCTGGAAATTGAATGAAAATATTTTTCCAGTTGGCTTACCTTTTACCACCTCTCCTTATTGAGGCAGTAATGAGACCTCTTTTTTGAGTTTTGTCTGTCTTTGTGGATCTCACAGTGTTTCAGAATATTGTTATGAATATTTGGAGACAAACTCTCAGCTGTGAGGGAGGAATGTCAGATATCGGTTGAGGCGAGCCAACATATTTATAGAACAATTTTGGACTGCTTTCTCTGTTACAAAACACAGTTCTTCTCATGAAATACTATGGTCATTGTGCATTATTTTTCCTGTTCACTTACACATTTGCTTAAACTTAATTGCAATACTAATCACAGTACCTTAGGTAAGGTTTGTGAGCATAATCTAAAATATTTGTTGAAAATAGCTGTGAAAAAAATTTGCAGAAACTGTTGACTGTCACATAGAATGCTTCTGTGTGTGATATGTAAGGTGCACTTTGCCTCGTATATATAACACAAAAGCCTTCAGTCAGAATTTAGCAGTGACATTAAAGCACTCAAGCACATACACGGAAATTCCTATTCTGTTAGGCCTCTGTGAAAAATTACTTTGTAGGTTGTCTGAGTTGTTCAACATACCTTTCATTGACAAACCATGTGACAACAAGCTGAATTCTTTCCCCTTTTCTGTTCATATGCTTTTGTAGTTGTGTGCTTGCACTTCTGTTTATCCCATTTACTTGAAACGTATTTTGGAAAATATACAGAGTTTTTGGCATAAAATCATGCAGCTCATTCTTTGCACAATGCATTCAATAATAAATGGCACCATAACACAGACCTGTCTAGTTCTCAAATTATGCAAGTCGACCAGATACTATTACATTATGAGTTACGGTTAGCCGCTTTCCTGAAAATTTGTCTGCAGACTCTTGTAGGAGCCTTGTTTGACAGGAACGCATTGCGCTGTATAGTATTTCTGATATTACAGGGATTACTTCTGATTCATGTTCAACACAGCTGTTCCTTCATTTATACCGCTGGAAGACAGCTTGTGGTCAAATCAGATCACAAATGTTCATATGTAAACAGCAGCGTATGGCTGGTCTTTTTTTGAACATTTTCCCATCTGTGCGACAAACCAAAAGGCACTTCACAACCCTGTAGGTGGAGGAGCAGCATGTTTGCAGGGCAAAATGATCTGTGAGGGAAACAAAGATTTTTCATGACTTCACAGGTGTATTTTTCATATATAGGGCCAGGAAGTGATTAACACCACCAAATAATAGAAATTAAAAGGTATGTGAGTAACAGCATAGAAGACAAAGCTCCTTGTGGATACTTCACGCTTCTGAGAAACCAGTTATGTTTGGCTGTGTTCTCTAACTAAATATCAGTCAGCCAGGAGACAACTTTCTAAGCACATCAGGGAATATCCACTCCCTTACTTGCCTGCCACAAGTATTATTTGGGCTGGCTATAGCCAAAGGATCTTCTTCAAAGCACTAACCCATTTAGCAGCAATGTAACAACCAATAATTCCAGGACATGAAAAGGGAGTATAATTCCTTCTTCAAACACACTTAGTGTTTCTGTATTCCATATATTTTTGGTGTCTGTTTTCTGATAGGACTTCTAGGGGCCTAGATATCATAAAAGCTTTTTTCGTCTGGGTATGATTTTCTTCAGAAAGTTAAAGATACAAAGACATTATGGTACACCATACTTCAAAAATGTATGCATATTTCTGTTACTGTTTTATGATTAGAAGAAATTGCATCAAAACAACTTTGGCAATAATTTATAATTTGCATTTTGGATCGGCTAAGGTACAGATATTTTGCTGCTGCTCTTGGTTGATGGCAGCTCCTGGAATTGAAAGGCATTCTTGTTCTTAGTTGTATCAGCAGCCTTTATTAAATTTTGCAAAGGGCTAGATATAGATATACATGAAAGATTTCATTCTTTTTGAGGGGTCCAGAGGACAGCAGCAGCTAACAACACTCTTGTTCCAAGGGTTTTTTCACAAATGGTTCTTCGATATTGCATCTTTTGATGTATATGAAAGGATTTGAATGAGAGTGCAAATCAGACACAGACCTCTGTTCTCTGTGACTAGGTGACAGTATCAGTTTATCCCGTTTTAGTCAATGGTTTAGAAAAAAAATGAGAATTTTTTTCAGCTCTCTGGCTGAGGCGAAGACCACATAAAACACACTTCCTCAAAGGGGTTACAACAGCAGGGTGGTGAGCTGTTATGAGCAGGCCAATGTGACCTGGAATTGGCAGGCCCCATGTGACCCTGCCAATTCCATCCACAGTTTGTGGGACTTAGAGAGATTTGTCTTTCTGAAGATCCAGTTTTCAGGAATGAGTGAAAAAAGACCTAGATCTGCTTTTGTCAACATTGTCACTTCATTTTGTATAGGGACATTCTTCTAATCTAAAGCACTTTTGGACTGGCTTTTGTCCCAGTCCCTTCACTCAGGTGAATCCTAATGATCATTCAGAAAACAAAAAAATGGCAGACTGTAGCTGCATATTTATCACAGAATGTTAGGGGGTTGGAAGGGACCTTTGGAGATCATCTAGTCCAGCCCTGCTGCAAAAGCAGGTCCACCTACAGCAGGTTGGACAGGAACTTGTACAGGTGGGTTTGGAATGTCTCCAGAGACAAAGGCTCCACTGCCTCTCTGGGAAGCCTGTTCCAGTGCTTTGCCACCCTCAAAGTGAAGAAGTTCCTCCTAATGTTTAGATGGAATGTCTTATGTACAGTATTGTGCCCATTTCCTCTTGTATCACTGGGCATCACTGAAAAAAGACTGACCTCTTCCTCTTGACCTTAAGTATTTATAGGTATTGATCAGATTCCCCCCTCAGCCTTCTCCTCTCCAGACTAAAAAGACTCAAGTCCCTCAGCCTTTCCTCATAAGAGAGATGCTCCAGGCCTCTAATCATCTTTGTGGCCTTCTTCTGTACCCGTCCAGCAGTTCCCTGTCCTTCCTGAACTGGGGATCCCAGAACTGGGCAGAGTACTACAGATGAGGCCTCACTGAGAAAATGTTATCTGTAATGTTTTCAAAGGATATTTGTTATGCCTGTGTTACAGCACGTGCACCAGTTTAGGTTGATCTCCGAGCTACATTTCAGATGTTTCTGTTTTTTTTTGGTGGGGTTTGTTTTCTTGTTTGGTTTCGCTTTTTATGTTTTCATTGTTGTTGTTGTTGTTGTTGTTGTTTGCTTTGGGGAGGGGAGTTTTTTTTTTTCTTTCTCTTTTTTTTGTAAACTCTTTGGTGATCTTCCACCACTGCTTCACACCTGTAGGTAAGATCAGCTAGGGTCCTTCTGTATCACCAACTAATTTGATATAGTTCAGGAATTCCAATGTAGAATTAGGGTTTATTCATCACATGAGCTCTAATGGGATTCCTTTTTTCTCATGCTTTTTTTGAGAAAAGTGTATTATGTTGAGTGGAAATTTATCATGTGATACATGCTTATTTCGTATAGTCTGGGTCTGGTTTTAAAGGCAAAATCAGACCATCTTGCAATTTTTCATTTTTATAATGGACTTGTATGTACACGTACAAGAGCTTTTAATAGAAATTTTACATTGCATAGCGTGCTACAGAATTCAGTTGGCTATTGTAATAATTGAACACCTATGTAAATAACCAGAAAATCATTAAGTTCATCTAGGTCCTTCAAATATACAAGATCAGCTACCCACAAGTATTTATTTTTTTTATTTTGTCTGTACAGAGTAGGGTTGTATTTACAGAAAGTGTGAAAAAAAGACCAGGAACAAAAGCGGATGTACTGGCAGTATCTCTCAACATCTCTTTATTTCCCTACCTTAATATATAAATCTTACTGCCAATTAATCTAACTGCATAAGAACCCATCAAAAAGCTTCAGAAGTGCTCTAGCTTCCTACATCTAATTACAAATTGCGGAATACTAATTTTGGTGTCAATCAATGTGTGTGCAAGTATGCCTTAGTAACACTCACTGGGGGGCACAGAATATCAATGCCTCTGCTTTATAGGCAATGCTTGCTCATGCATGTGGTCTCCTGCTCTGCTGAAAGGAAAAAAAAAAACAAAACCAAACAAACAATCCTGGGATTTATGTCTTAAAATGACAGTACTAGTAATTTTATGTTATAAATACGTTCTGTTTCAAATCCTAATGACTATTCAGTTGCAGACTGAAAAATCTGTTCATATTTCCTATCCTGTATTCTTCCACTGATAAGAAACATGGCAATTGTATACAAAATACTGGGTGCCTACAGGAAGTTAGGAGTAGGGAACAAATCTGATTATCTTGCTGCATCATGTATTTCCATAATGTTTCATGTATTTTATACGAGAAGAGTTTCATTCCAATGTATTTCATGGCAGGTATACTTAGAACTAAACAAATAATCAGGACTGCTCACTATGAGCATCGTGAGTTTTGAGCCATTTCTGCATATATCGTTTAGTTGAAAAGACCTTCCATCTTACTTTATGTAAACTAGCTTAATAATGTCAAAGAGATTTTATATCTTCAAGCCCCCCAAATCCTTGTGATACCGTAGGGTATGCAGTAATATATAGAGAGCAGAATACATAATGACTTTCCAGCCTTTATAATTCAAACTTTCCTTGATCAGCAGTGTGTTGTCAGTTGATTGCATTTGGCATAGGATACTCTTCGTTTGACAAGAGTTGTCCTTGAGTTCAAGAGCAGTTGGAAATAATATTACATTCCCTTGTTATATTCCAACTTTTCCAAAGAATATTGTTATAGCACCTAAAAATGCAGTAAGTATTTTTTCAAACTTTCAAATGGTCAGAAAAGTACTCTGCTTCAAACACACCCCCACACAGGGAACCAGCAAATCTTGCAAAATCAGGCTCTTGTCATGGGTCATTTAATACGTCTGGACGTTAGCACGTTCTTTTTCCAGCACACTTAAAGGAACTTCACTTCAGTCAGTGGCAGACAAATATCTTTAAACAGTCTTCCCATTGTAAGTATATTGGGTTTGGGTATTAAGGCTTTCCTTTGGTGAGAATTAAGCAAGAGCTTTGTCTGCCAGAGTGCTACAGAGTACCCCATTGTGTCCACTTTTCCAGCACATATATCTTTGCACAGCTGATGATGTCCATTTGTCAGGAGGCGACAGCTGTCTGACTGGCCTTCAATGAAACTGCTGTTCCAGGTAGGGACAGCTGGTCTGCCACCAGGTATGGCCAGCACAGGGGAGATACTCTCCAAAAGGTCACTGCTCTGATGGTATATCTGACTTCTGCCCAATACAAATGATTTTGTATCATTTCCTGAAAGGTACCAGTTTTCCTCTTTTCAACTAACAATTTAAAGAAAAGAGTGTACTTGCTGCTCACTGGGTGCTATGTTATTGTTTTGTGTTGGCTGACATGCTGTTTTACTGAAGCATCATGTTTCTCAGACAATATGCTGCTGAGTTTGGGCAGTGTTACAAAAACAATCTTATACTTGGAGTGGAAACCTAACAATGCGCTTTGGAGAATTTGGGGACTCATCACCTGAATATTTTATGGTGAAAAATAGTATTCCAGATAGGTTTCTTTTCAACTAACTATAGCAAAAAAAGACCTCTTCTTTTCTTTCCATGTCCTCCCACAAAATCTGTATGTTGTGTGATGCTACATTTCCTATCTTAATTGCCACGTGTTTATATATACATCTACAGAACCCTTTGCTTTGTGATTTGGGGAGTAAAACCACCTCTATGCAGAGCATGCAAGATCTTTTATGCAACCTATCTATAACAGCATTTTGTTCTCCAGGGAAAAAAAAAAAAAAAAAATGTCCTGAATTATTTATTCTTTCATCCCCTCCCGGCAGCTGTCACCCTATGTCTGGGGAATGCTCCTGCAAGCCCGGCTGGTCTGGACTCTACTGCAACGAGACATGTTCCCCAGGATTCTACGGCGAGTCGTGTCAGCAGATCTGCAGCTGCCAAAATGGGGCTGACTGCGATAGTGTGACTGGAAAATGCACCTGTGCCCCTGGGTTTAAGGTAAATAAGTCTCACTTTCACAGTCCATTTTTGACTCCACTGCCTTTAGTTAAGTGCCAAATTCCTTCCTCCACCACAGTAAGTGTCCTTTCTCCACCACAGTAAAAGACATAAGGATATTTAGGTACCACTAATTGTGTTATAAGACCCTAAAAAGGAAAAAATTGTGATTGATTATCTGTACTGAAATTAAGCTATTTTAAGAAGGAAAGTTAGTTGCTTTATAAGATACAGTTGCTTTATAATATATGACAAAAATGAGAGTGTTCTGTTGAAGTGTAAATGGAGGAATGGTAAGTTCCAGTTGTTATCTTCTTGCACCAACTCCTCATACTCCACCCAGAGAAACTCTAGACTGATTATTCTACATCTTTTGCACACATTTGCTGTTACCTGTGCATTGAATGCTAATCTAACATAGAAAACATTTTATAGTATGACTGTTCTTCTAGGAATAGTGACTGTGACAACTTCAACCAAATAAATTCTTAAAAGAATTTTACATATCCATGTTATTTTCCATTAGACTGCTGTCTTACTGTGTTTTGGTTTCATAAAGGGCTTCTTTATTACTGAAAATACTGTCCATTGATCATACCAGCTGCTATTAGCTATGTTATCTGAGCTCTCACAGTAACTAATAGAATAGTAATACATACCAGAGACTTAAAAAGCATGAAGGGCTCCATGTCCCTTAAATTCAGGATAACTTAGTGAGAGCCCACGGTAATCATGGACTGTATGTTTTCTGGCTTTTGTAGCACCTGAGTCAGTCTGGGTTATTTATTAGTTCTATTATCTACATCTCCTCAAATAGTCTTTAGACTCTATTTTTTTTATAATTCAGGGTCCTTCTTGTGGTACACCTTGTCTTCCGGGGACATATGGAGTAAACTGTTCATCTGTGTGCAGCTGCAAGAATGAAGCCATCTGTTCACCAGTAGATGGTTCTTGTGTCTGCAAAGCAGGTCAGTGTCTCTTCAGATGCCTTTTCTTTTTCTGTAATCATAAAATTAAATTGAGTTTTTGAAGCAGAGAAGAAGAAAGAAACTTAATAAAAAGCAGACCCCTTTGAGGGCCGTATCACTAGATACTTTAGGCTTCTCCAGCTTTGGAAGGTGAAAACTATGAAAACATCTGCTCAGAGAAGAGTGCACATACCTCGTGTTCGTGTTTCCTCAACACAGTTCTCAGTGGGCTGGATACTGTGGCTGTGCAAGTTACCGATATTTACCTTGAGATGGGCCACCACTTGCCTCTGTGGCAGTGCTGTGGTCTTTTAGAAGGACTACTGGTATGCCATTTATCTGATGTCAACCTTCTTAGTCAAAGTACTTAGCCCTGTTTCCCTTTAGCCTGGGTGAGCAACACCTCTGGCTGTCAGGACCACCCCTCTCAGTGTCACAGAGGCACAGACTCCTTCCTGCCGGTTTAGCACTGATGTTGACACCTACTTGGAATTTTTTCTGTTTGATTACTCTTTTCCTTGATGATTCTCTGACAAAACCTTGCCTTAGCCTATTCCCAGCCTGTGCCCTCTATCATTCCCTGCTTCCACAAGAAACTTCTTGAGTCTCCCAGTATTAGTGTGAGTGGACTCATTCTCCTTGATCCCTCTTCCTGACTCTCTCCCCACAAGAGTATTTTGATGGTCAGTTTACCTTCACCAGAAATTGTACGTGTGTGCTCACCTCTCCATCTCCCAGTAGCGTATGCCTTTGGGTGAAAAAGAGATACGTCAGCCATCTTCTAGCTGGTGGTGCTGCAGAGATCTTTTTCCTATATAAAGGTCTACAAGTCCATATGGTGTTCCTTTTCCACCCAAAATATGCTACTAAACTCCACTTAAAGGACAACTCTTGCAAGACACCTGTTTTCTTTTCCACTTCTGCTCTGAGGAAGGATTTAAAGCCTAGCATCTCTCAACTGTGATGCTGGATTGCTGAGAAGAGAGGGGCAGGCTGTTGAATGCTACCAAGCAAATCCTGTGGCCAGCCTACACTGTAGAACCATCCATCTAAAAATGTTTGCTTAAAAATATATGAAGGTTGAGAGTGGGAGAGAAGTGTTAGTTACCTCAACAAATGTCTACTAAATTTGACAGGGACTGATACAATTAAATCAGTCCTCTAGTGAATGTGGAGAGTTCCCAGCTTCTACTCTTGCAGAGACAATGGAGCTGATTTAGCTCTGTTAAAGCAGCTGCTGCTAGAGTAGCTATGTTGTGAGGAGACAAAACTATTCCTTGAGCCATGCATGAGTCTATCTTCTTATGCATTTTGCAGTTTTAGTCAGACTACAATGAAAAAGGACAGAAAATGGTGAAATTAAAGTAAGCCCAGATACTTGTCATGTAAATGAAGGAAATTTATAAATCCTGGAAAGATACTTGAGAGAAAGTGTCCCAGTTTTTTAGCTCGTATAGCATAACATTTTTTTCCTGAAATGACCCCTAAATTTGAAATGATCAATCCAGGGCATGAGGCAGTTTCATTTCAATACATGTGTTTTACATAGTCTATTGATTAGGCTCAGTGCAGAATTCATTTTCCCTTTGCTTACTGTACACAAGGTACAAAATTAGAAACTTGGCTTGTGTCATTGCTGCTGATGACGTATGACTGACTCACATTGTTTCTTTTGTATCCAATAGATGATCACATTTTAAAAAATCTATTTGCATTTCTGTCTATCCAGTGCACAGCATGCAAATCATTGGTATCAGGCATATTCGATGAAGAATGCTGTCTTTTAGAACTATTTTCCATTACGTTCTTCTTCTTTTTTTTTTTTT
>VXBW01006471.1:85500-113579 GCA_013400375.1 Thinocorus orbignyianus
CCTTTTTTTTTTTTTTTTTTTAATTTGGAGAGAAGTACAGAAATCATCTAAAAGGTCTTCTACGTATCCTTGGAGAAATCCAATTTATGCAATACTTTCATTTTTTCTCTTTTTTTCGTGCTCAAGTTTTCTGTCAAAACCACATTGCAGAACTGTCTGTATTGAACACTGGTGGAAGAATTATGAATGCAGCAGCTTAAGTCTAGGGAAAATATTTCTAATTTTTTTCAAGCTATGCCTTAAAATTTTCAGTACAATTTAGTGCTTCTCAGAGAAGTTTCAAGGTGTCTCTTTTTTTCACTCCAGATCTCCCATCAATTACTTCTGTACGTTGGCACTAGTCTGCAAATGTGTGCTGTGCACAGATGTTACAAGGTGCCCTTGAGCACCTTTGCTCGAACCTGGACGAGTCCTCAGCTGAAACTGCTGATACTAGCCTGTAGTCCATGTGACCCCAGTATTGTGCATCTTTGAGAGATACCACTTGTCAGGCGGAGGGAAACACGTCCACAGACCAGAACTGGTGGAAAACAGATTAAATAATGTTTATTTACTTCTTATTTTTGGCAGGTTGGCATGGCGTAGATTGCTCAATAAATTGTCCCAGCGGTACCTGGGGACTTGGCTGTAACTTAACTTGCCAGTGTCTTAATGGAGGGGCCTGCAATGCTCTGGATGGAACCTGTACCTGTGCCCCAGGCTGGAGAGGAGAAAAATGTGAACTCCCTTGCCAGGTAGCTAATAATTTCAGTGAATTTTGCACTGTAGGATAATAATGGGCAGGGGATACTTCTGTCATTCTTCTGAATTCATGGAGGTAAGTTCCTAAGAAGCAATGCGCACATATACGACTGGGTTCAAGATCAGGGATGTGCTCCACCAGTTCTTCTAGAAGAACTCTGCTGCACAGCACATCAAAGCACACACAAAGTGACTACACAAAATGAAGATGCACACATGAATAACTTTTCTGCTTTCACACTTTAATATTGGATCTCAAAACTTCTCACCAGCTCCATTATAATATGTTGAAAAACGCAGAACTAAGTTTTGCCCTCTCCATCACTACCAGGTATTATTGAAACTGCTTCTGTTAAATTACTTTAAGTAAAAATGATGAGAGAAAAAAAATGTACCAAAATGTATTCCACATAAAACAACAGTATTTTAATTAGATTAGCTTACATCTGTGGTACGGTATGAATGAAGAACTTTCATTCCTTCTCAGTCAGACATGAGAAGTCACTCTTACTAACCAGCCCAATGACGGGTCTCTGCCTTTCTGTTGGGGCTTTGATTTCCACTATCTCCCTGACTTCGAGAACTGCAAAATTTGAAATAATTCTGTCTCCAAAGGCATGCTTCTCATCAGTTCTGTTCCACATTGAAATATGTTGTTTGGGGAAGACATATAAATACATAATTAAAAAAAAATAATAAAAATTGCAAAATTCAAAACCGATTTAGTTTCTTATGTAAGTGTTTGGTTTCAATTACACTTTATACACCAAAAAATGAAATATTTTATGAAAAATTGGATTTACCAAAGTCCATCTTTTCCTGTGATGGACTTCAATATTCGGGGAAACTTTTAACAAACTTCATTTTTTAAATGAACTGCTCCCCTTTTCCTCCACTTTTGCAATGCTATCTGCATAGCAGGTTGTTGGTTTAATATAATTGTAAATGAATCACCTGAACTGAATAGAAATCTTGTAAATTCCCCTCTCACATTACATTCAAGCTTCTGTCAGTTTGGACTACCTCTAGTAACTGAACTGCAATGTAAGTCTGGAAACCACACCTTTGTTTTGAATGAAAATTTGATATGTTGAACTGCTCTCAGAACGCTTAGAAGTTATTTTGGGGGCGTTATTTTTGGTTTTAAGATGAGGTACAGCATTCACTGTTATAGTGAATAAAGTGGCAAACAAATTCTAAAATATTCAAGAAAGCTGATTAGGGTACCATCTGTGCACATTTATGCAGTGTTTCCAGCAATGCATCTCCATGAGAAGACTAATTTTTCTTTTTTCTAAAGCAGTTTTGTTTATCACTTATTGTCTGATTGTGAAGGATGATGAGATCTCCCAAACTCCATTAGCTCTTCCAAAACCAATTTATTAAAAAAAATAGGTATTATTTCATGGCATTTGCTTCACTGTTACAAATTTCTCAAAATAATGTTTAAAAGTATTTTTGTATCAGATAATCGAGCACACCCATGCTCATTGTCTTGCTGTCTCTTTCTCTCTGTGTCCATAACATAATGTCCATAAACGTCTACATATTTCAAATACATATTCTACCTCAAAATTCCAGAGCAGGAGAATAAACAGAAAGCTAATTAAACTGTGTTGAGTGTTTTCTGATTTTATTTTTTTTGAGGGGAGAGTTTATTTGAATCAATGTGTTTCAATTCATTTCAATAACTACATAAAATTAATGTCACTGCCCAGATTGTTTTTCAAGATTTCGCTGAAGTTTGGACTTCAATCCAAATCCATAACAGGCTAAAAATAATGCTTTTCAACAACATGTTTGAGGATTTCCTTTCTTACAAAATCTGATTATATGCAAAGGAAATACTTAATCTTTCCTTTTTCTGCCTATAAAAATATAATATTGAGAAAAGCAAAAGGCTCCTTATAGTCAAGTAATGTAAGATTTTGTTCTACTTTAGACTTGAAAGACTGAGAACTGAATAGCTAAATCCTACAGAACTTGGTAGACATGAACATGAAAGAACAGAAGATGAATTTTCATCTACATTTTATTCTGATTTTTAATGTGACTGAAAGAATGTTTAACCTCCATTTTAAATGACTGGGTTTTAAACCTGACATGTTTTTTTCATTTTTTTTGCCTTTGTTGTGAGTAACTCCATAATTATTACCTTAAATTATACTGACATTTTCCCATGTTTTTTAATTTGGTTTTGACACTGTTTCTGTTAGATCAATTTACTGTTGTACTTTGTTTTGAGAATGGAATTGTAAAGATTTTTCTCTTTTCAGTTTCTTAGGTTGATTTTGTTTGGAATTACCCACAAATATATATGCCACCTTTGACAGAAGAAGCAAAAATGTAAAATTCAAATGTTTAGACATAGTTCCGTGAAAATCAGCTATACTCTTTTGGCAGAGCTGAATACACCAAGAGGGATGTTCAACTTTAATGTCTCTTTTTGGTTTAAAAAATACGGCACAGCAAACTGTACTGTCTCATAGCCAAAGAGCTTCTCTTTTTAACAGTATGTGCTGTAGTGCAGAGAGAAGGGTTTTTAATCAAATGAGAGTGGTACAGTTTGCATTTTTATGCAATAAACTTCACACTGAAGATGCATTTTAATCTATTGTTTCACTACTCTTTTTTAGAAATTGTGAGTTTATGTGATATCCTTTTGACCAATATGTAGAGAGCTCAGGAGATAAGGCAAAAAGGAGACTGAACTACTTTTGCACCGAGGGACCCCCAGGCCCTGAAGTAGGAAGTTAACTGTAAGGGACATTACAAGGACAGTGCAAGAAAGCTTTCATTGCAGCTTCTGCTAGTGCAGGTTATTATGTTCCAAATTATTGTTTCCAGGTGCATTAGTCTGGGATTTCTCAGGAGAATGTAATTAATTCTTTACCTTCCCCTCTTAAATGAGAAAATTAAAAAATCTACATAAGAGGTTCCAAAATCCAAAAGCATTTTATATTAAGAACATAGATTATGGATTCAGGAGAGATCTGTGTTTGCTGTTTGAGTCACAGCTGACCAGAAGTTGTTCTCCACTAACTCTCAGCTCTCATCATCTCTGGATTGTTTGTTGTTTTTTTTTTCTTGCCACAGGACGGCACATATGGTATGGATTGCACTGAACGCTGTGACTGCAGCCATGCAGATGGTTGTCATCCCACCACGGGTTACTGTCGCTGTCTACCGGGATGGTCAGGTACGAAAAAGACTATCCATGAAGGACAATGAGAGTTTCCACTATGGTGGGAGTTGTTCTTGCCTTTGGGTTTTGTGGGTAGAGAAGGAGTCTGTGGGGTTGGAAGGAGAAAAGGGACAGTTCTATGGCTGCCATGTCCCTTCTACGATTCACCAGCATGGAAACTTTGTTGAATTTGGGATCCGCAGAAAACTAGGAACAGAAAGAGAATTCTTAAAACTTGGGTGCCTCCACAGTGTGATTCCTTATAAAAGTGGTGAATAAATGTAAATATTGAAGGTTGTGCTGGCAGCTTTGCTAGGTAAAGCATCACAACCAGGAACTCAGTAAGCTTTGCTCAGGCAGCCAAAAATAGGATTAAGTGTGTGGAAGCTCTGCTGCCATTTGAGTTTCTCAAACTTTTGAACAAAATTAAATTTCTCTGCACGTATTTTGTTCTGGATGAAAATCAATGTGCTTTTCTCAGAGAGGTTCTCCAGCATTTTCATTGTGGTTTTAAGAAGTATAAATATTTAATTATACATAAAAACTTGTGTTTGACATTGTTGTTACACTCTCTTGTTTGTGGAAAGCAAAGAAACGTGATGAAATTATGTAGAATGGCAAGCCAGCATGTAATATTCCCTTTATCTCTAGGAAACAGTTTTAGTTTTCACACAGATTTCCATGCTGTAAATGTCGGGGAAACTCTTCCATCTTCAGTAAGGACTTACTGAAGCTATAAATTTGCCCTTCTTGAATGTTCTGGACTTTGTGTCTCACAGTGATACTGTAGTGTTGCAAGGGTGGGATTTCGTGTCACCTGTCTGCAAGGACTCCTTCCATTTAATAGTGAGAAGTCAGTACGAAAAACACACCTTAAATGAACAAAGCATGTTTCTGCTGTGAAAAGAGAAGACATTTATGGTTATTTCAGATATAACTTAATATTATTACTATCCACTCACTCATTTGTGAGTTAACATTTTTCATGGTTGGCTTGCAGGCTCATGATGTATCTGTTTTCTTTTTCCCTCTGATGCTTCCAGACATGTAGATGAAGGCTTGAAGACTCTGCAGCAAATCATTTATTTGACAAGTTTATCAAATCGTTGTACTCACAAAAGTTTGTGTAGAGCTTGTGACTTCCTCAGATACAGTCTCTGAGTTCCCAAACTTTGATTTTTATATGCTTTTATTTTTCCTCCTAACTTTGTAGATGGATCACAAGCATTTTGTTCAAAGGTCATACTACTCTGTGTCTGCAGTTCAGGTTGATTAGCTGTAGTTAGTGTCAGCTTACCTGGTGTTTCTTCTACTTTCTGTTCAGACGAACACAATTTATATGATTACTGGGGAGTAGGAAGTGAAAATCTAGGGGATACAGACATGGGCAGGAAGGGCTCTTGCTTGGCTGTGGAAGATCATATGCATTTCTTGTTTGTGCAGTTTTCCTGTCTATTAAGCTTCTGCTAATTTCTTTGAGAACTCACCATTGGGTTTCCTTTGTTGTCACCCTCTTCCCTATGAGAGAGAGGCTTTCAGAGCCAACACTCACCTAACTGATCACCTAACCAACCCAGGAATTTGTTGGTTTTATTCTCTTCCCACAAGCTGAAGTGAGACTTAACATTGGCCCCTCACATATCTCTGGGAAATGACTACCACAAGAGTGCAAAATTAATAAAAGTTATTTGAGCAAATTATGAAAAAATACTATTGGCAGTATGCCATCTATTACTATGTTGTGAGACACTACTTTGTGTTTATTTTGTTATGATATTAATGGCCTTTGATGACTGTTCTTACTTTTAGGTAGTTTCAGGGAATTGTATGCCTGTGTTTGGACACACTCTCTCAAACTTACATTTAGATCTGCTCAAAATATGTTGTCTTAAATTAAATAAAGCGTACCCATATTGAAAATATGTGAACAGTTGCTGATCTGGAGCAACCATGTTGTAGGCAGTGAGAGCTGTTCACAAGTTCAGATATACTGCCTGAAATACATCTTAGGAGTTTTCTAAAACTGAGGTAAATTATCAGAGACCAAAAGTATGTTAATGAATGAAGCTGGATTAAAAGAGATAGTTTTGAATGGCCATAATAAAAATCTACCAACTTTTTATAACAGGTTATAAAAATTACCTGGCTTGTATGATATAACTAACCTGGGATGTGACAAAGGCTTCAGGCGTAGCACAGTCTTTGACTGTGGTTGCACTCAGGTCTTGAAATGGAGGCAATTATTTTTGCCTTCAGTGAAATCCTGTTTCATCTTCGTATTTAGAAAGGCAAAAGATTTCACTAGAAAGAGATTTCATGCATGATTGTAGATAAAATTGAGTATCTGTCCCTGGATGATGTCATCACAACAATGTGTGTAGCAGACTAGTTTCAGCATGTTTGTGATGTCTAGACACACAACATGACATAAATGGCATAGTTTGCTTTATACTCAGTGTCTAGAAAAATCCTCCTCCCACAGTTCACATGTCAGAGCAATACCCATGAGGAATCTGGTCTTTGTGTAGATACTTATATTTAGAATGATTAAAAAAGGAGAGAATACTTTAGAAACAGGTTCTCAAATAGCTGTACTGTAATGTTACATTGCAGAGATAGCATTAGACTGTAGGATTGAGAGGGAGGTTGTATAAATATTTCTATGCACAGTAGGTGGAAAAGCAGGTGGAGGGTTTGTGAAAATGTATCAAGGTAGTAAAATGTAAGAAATTATGTTATAATAGCTTATATTTTTTTCTGTCAGATTTGTTGAAGTAGCCATCAGACTTGCTAGTTTTTGGTGATTAATATTATATACCAAAAAAACACAGAAGAGTGGGAGAGACTGATTTTGGATTGGTCTAATGATTTTCTAACCCAAACGAAGGATTTAGTTGTTTAAAAATCATTGGGAGAGTAGTGCTAAAAAAATAAATACGTTTAAGAAGCTTGCAAAGGTGAACTTGTGAGTCTTTTATCTTTTATTTCCTTTTTCAACCAGAATAAATTGATGAATGCAAGGTAGACTCCCCCAAATGTTTTGATGCCACCAAAATTGTGTAAAGTTTCCAAAAAATATTGCAAATGTAGCATTTTTCCCACCCCTCTGCACGGAGCAGTTGCCTACACTTTCCCAGGGGATTTCATCAGAGGGAATAGTTTATATAACTATGCAGAAATAAATGAAGGGTGGAAGATTTTTCCCTTGCTGGATGACACAGTCATACCACAATGCTGATGGAGAGGAAACACGTGGCTGGGAAACTGGGGGTCACTGGCCTGGTTCAGTGCATGCTCCTTTGGGTAGCGAGGGAGCTCCGAGCTGCTGAAGTGAGGACAACTGCTGTTCTTGTGTCCCAAAGGGCAGCCTAGCTAACCTGCAGCCCTTTACTTTAGTCTTTGAGGTACAGCTGCAGCTGACTATTGGGTCAAAAGTAAGATGCTATACTGTCTAGGTTTTTAAAGTAGGGTTTTTTTTTGTATTTTTGAATGTGCCCAATGTATTATCTTTGCTTCTTAGGTCCTAGTAATCCATGAAAGTGAAAGTTCAGTCATTGATTAACGCATCGTTTTGAGCTCTTGTAAAACACAAGACTTGGCTTCTGTTTAAATTTAGGGTTTCTCATTTTAATTTAGGTTCTGATGTGTAGGAGGTTATTTAAGATTTTTCATCCTAATCAAAAGTGACTTAATTTATAGGACTTTCGTTACAAATCCTAGTATCTCTATAGTTTACACCAAGTGATCCCTAGACATTAAATTAATTCAGCTTAGAAAGGCAAGAGTTAAGGGTGATGGTTTTTTCCTGGCATTCTCACCATTCTGTCATGTTCCAGGAGCCACATGACAAGATGGTACAAACAAGAAACATCCACCCACGCAGAGGATGATGTCGGCCCCAAACACTCTTGCCCCTTGACATTTTCACTGTATCTTATAAATAACTTTTCTTCATTTGGAGGGAGCACAAGAGCTAAACAGTGTAAAAGAGTAAGATCTATTAAAATAGAAAGCAGGAGAAAGACACAAGAAAATGTACTTCTCCAAGATGTAATGATTCTCCCAGGAATTTATAGCAGAAGTTTCAGTTAATTTCCATTAAAAAGCTACCTCCACTGCTTCTCTCAGTGACCACAATCCGGCAAGCACCATGATAACTGTTAATTTCATCCCTTAATCTTATCTGTTCTGCAAGCAGCTGTCCAAATACAATTTTTCCATATTGCCCTGAAGATTAGAGAATTCATATTCTTGCACACTGAGGTTTTGCATTAAATCCTTGTTAAAAGGGCAAAGGTTTTCCCCCAGACAGTTTGTTTATTACTGTATTACAGTGATGCGGGTGTTACTGATCACACATTACTGTTGTGATTTCTGGAGTGCAGTTATGCTGGATCTTTCTACTTGTGAAAAAAGTGTCATGTCTTACTGATACAATGTTTGTTACCTTTAAAATCAATTTAAAGGTTATACAGTGCCAGAGATTATGCAATACCACTGGTCTGCTATCTGGACCAAAACAATAGCATTGGTTTACGGAAAAGACAGATGCAGTAATATCAGCCTACATTTTACCAGTGTGTATAGTTTCCATCCATATGCTAAAGCAGATAGGGTGTTGGTGACTTTCTGCTGTGCCGGACACCTGCCAATGCTAGTCAGATTGCCCATCACCAGATGTGTTTTTAATGTGAGGAAGTGCTGTGTCTTTGCATGTGCTTCTGACGTTATTTCTAAGAGGCACATTTTTTGCTGGATTATAGGAGAGAGGACAGTCATCCGACACCCACCAGGTTCCCTGGGAAGCATGAACTGGAACTCTCTCTTGCCCCTTAGCTCTTAATATGTACCATTCCCCACACACATAGAAGATAAAAAGATTTATATAAAAGAGTACTGTTAGGGGTCTCCCACTCTTCAAGACTGACACACGAGCTGCTGCCAGAATGACATGCATGACGTTGGAGCCCCAGCCAAGAACCTCTTGCAAGAAGATGGGTTTCCCTCCACCTTAGCCTGAGGTCCCATTGTGCTGAATATGCAGTGTGCTGCAAATGAAATCATATGTGGGCACTGTGGCATGATCAAAGGTGTATTTACTTTCCAACCCTTGGGAAATGAATTTTTCAATAAGAACACTGCGCTGTGTCTGGACTTCACTGTGTCTGTATCTCTATCACTTACGAAATGTGGCGTGTTTTTATGTGAAAGAAATACCGCTCTTTTAGAAGAAGAACTTTAAGTCAGTAAATGAAGTACATTTTTCTACCTATCAGGATGGTAAGAAAAGGAAAAGTAATATTTTCTTGTGGCTATGTAAAATGTAGCAGATGAAAACAAGAGCACCACTGGAGTGGATGACAGTATGTAGCAATTGTATGGCCTTCAGAGAGATACCAGGGATACCTGAAAATTATTCTTCCACTAAAATTTACATATACTTATTATTGCTTTTACATTCAAACTCTGATACAGTGCTGGCAAGCTTCTGTAACTGGCTCTATACAAAAACTCTCTGGCTACCACAGTGAAGAAGCAGCAGTCTGAACTTCCAGAGAAAAATCTTCAATGATTTCCTTATCTCCTCAATTTGAGACTTCCCTGTGCTGCTTCTCCCCTTTCTTTGGGGAGAGATGGACTGCTCATCCATCATTTGACCAAGTAGTAGGGAAGTAACTCACCGTCAGAAGTCTTAGCTTCCTTGAACAGAAGTGATCTAGTGTTTATTTCTCTTAGATATGAAGGGTGAGATCTTGGACCATGATAGAAATGTATCATTAGTTTTAATGACACCAGAATTTCCCTAAGTTTTGAGGGCCTGGTCTTTTTCTTGTTTAGATTGTTGTATATCCAGTTCAGCTATGATATATTGGAAAATAGGTTTTAATTCTGAGAGACTGTACTGGAATGTTCCATGTCTGTGAAGGCAAATTGTACAACAAACACACATTCTTTATGAAAAAAAAAATTGTTTTTAAAGTTTGGATAACCTTTTATCAGACTAATGGAAACACAAGAAGCTCAAAGTAGCACTTAGTCCAGTAATAAATTTGCCTAGGAAGATCACAAGAAATAATTGGTAGATTTTTTCCCATTTGCTTGCTAAAACAAATTAGCTCTCCGTTGATCTGACTTAGATGGATCATTGTGTCTTAACTTAAAAACATAGCATAGGGAGTATGTAAACACTTTGCTAGCATGGGAAGAAACACTGGTATCCCTAAAGAATTATTTACTTCATTCATGCAATTACGAATGCTGGGGGAATGCTGATTTAGAGTTGAGGCCCCCAGCATAAAGCATTGGGCATTAAATGCATGAGCATTTCTTCAGAGCAGCTTAGCTGAAGTTTATCATGACCATTCAGCTATTGCCTAGCAACTTGTGAAGGCCATCAAAGAGCTCTTTGTCCATAGCTCTGGCAAAAACATTTCCTCACAGATATCCTTATCAGTATCAAAATCAACATGAAAAGTTATAAAAAAATTTTATTGTGTAAGAGATTAATACTTGCTTGAAATTCTGGCACTCATAAGCCAGTACACTGTCGATACTGTTGTTGTAAAAGCTAAGTCTAATCTTGCTTTGTAAATTCTACTAAAAATGTTTCTTTTTCTTCACTAACTTCTAGCTTTTCTAAAAAGCATAGCTTTCTTGGCTGAAATTTCATATAAAGCATCAGATTCTGGAAAATTCTTATTTTATTTTGTAATCCTTTTTATAGTTCTAACCTATTTTTTTCTCAAAAGTACACATATTTGATTGTTGCAGATATAAGGTGTGAAACAGTTTTGCATTTTTAAGTGCTTTGTGAGCTTATCTAAATAACAGTGAGAGAGTGAGATTTAACTATTTTTGTAAGTGGACATGCAATAAATCTCTAAATGAATTGGTATTTCTGCTACATTCACTCTTGATACTCACAGGAGTGAAATTGATTTTGCTTATGATCAATAGTGAATATAATAAAATTCCTTTTATAGTGAAACAGCAATAATATTAATCATTCTTTCAGTATGTTACATTGTCTTAATTATTATCCGGTGATCTTTAGGATATAATGTTTCTGTGCTAAGCAGAGAGATACCACTCTTTACCTGACTACCTCCTCATAAAGGGTAGAACTGGAAAAGAAAAGTTATTTTTTTTCAGTTTCCCTAATGGATGATTTTCTCCTATGTATACTGGAGGAACTTTTTCCTTTTTCATTGTTAATGGTAGATTCTGGCTCTTTTAAGTATCGTGGCTCTATGCAGCATGGGACCCATTGTCTTTTCTATCCCAGTGTGCCCAGTATCACCCTTTGACACCATGCTGTCATAAAGCATCCTCTGTGCACAGATCAAGACGATATAATTGAGCCTGGTGTTATTGTATGTCACTGGTCTACATAATCTCAGATAATACACTATAGTAACTCTTGGCAACCACTGACTTGTTAATGGTGACCATTGTATACTGAACACCACTGAAACCCATTAAGACTCTGTGAAAAATGTCTTTTCTCTAGCAGGGCTCACTGAGTGAAGCTATGTATGATATGACAGATAACACTCGTGAACAGAACATCAGGTTCAAATCTTAAATCCTCTGCATATGTCTGCTTGTGTTTTCACAGACTTATCAACTCAGGTTCTCAAATTTGGGAACCTCAAGCAGAGCAATCTTACACATCTGAAATAAGTGTTTTGTTTCTGAAAAAAATGCTGTGATCTCATCCTGTTCATGTGCATCACCATCTCTCAGAATAAAACCACTCTCTTCTAACTCTTTTTCCACAAATTGGGAGGTAATGAAAAAGTTGACCCAGGTTACTGAGAAGCAAGTCTACACTGCCTCCCAATAGTAGATGAAGGCAGAAGAGCAAATGTTGCCTATGCAGGCAAAAATGAAAAAAGTAATGACATATGAAGCCTTTCATTTTTTGACACTATATTTGTTTTAGGTCAGTATTAGCCAATGACCATTGAACAATCAGGTGTTTTAGGTGGCCTGTGTACTGTCTGCTGTTGGTTAGCATCTCAGTTCTAAAAGGCAAGTATTTTCTCTCTTGCTGGAGTTAGTTGATGCAATCTGTTGAACCACATATTCGGTTGTTCAGTCTGTTGATTGGCAGGGAAACAAACAGTTTCTGAGTCTAGAGTTTTACCTTTCCTCTTTAGTCTTTGGATATAGACAGATTTACAAGACACATCCTATAGGGGTTGAGGAATCACCTCTGAGTCTGGTCTGTCAGTAGACAGTGTAATTATTTTTCAGTATTGTTATGAACAGTAGGGTTTGCTCTTCAAAGTTAAAAGATTTTTTTCTCATCACATGTGAAACTGTTTTGCTTTTTTAGGACTCTGGCAGCCAGTGACCCTGTGGCATATCTTGCTGGAAATACTTACAAAGCAAGACGTGCTTGTGGTTGGATTCAGTCCACTTTTTCCTTAGCGAAGGGCTTCATTCAGTAGAGGAGCTACAATAATACTTAATTGTTAATGCGAAATACTGTAGACACAATACGGTCTGAGTTCCACAGTGGTGCCTGCTGGCATTTAACATGCAGTGTGCTTCTTAATTAAAAGCAGATAGTGGAAAAAACAAACAGGAAAGTTGTATTTAGTGTTGCTGCATTGCAAAGAAAAACGTCCCATCCTATGATTGGGTGATTATAGTTAGTAGTTCGTATTATGATTTATATACAGGGATTTTAGGTTGTGGCCATTTTATAATCAATTTTATGCCAAAAATGGTTAGACAAAGCACTGAATGACCAGCATCCTTAACGCTGTTGCAGCTAAGCATTTTGGAATGCTCACATGGTGTGTTTGGAAACCCTTTGTGTGCACTACATTTTTCCATTTGGTATGAGGCTTAGCAGTAATCAGCTCACCACTAATTAGAAATCATTCTGTCCTGCACCCCATTATTAAACAACATTATGTCAGACCTTAAGAATTTTTACATTCAGGAGGAAAAGTTTCTGCAATACCTTTTCTCATGCATTTCTCTAACATAAAATTTGAAAATAAGCTTTTTCTGTTTTGAAAAAGCCATTATGGAGGAAGAAGAAGCCATTATTTTGCTGCATTTGAATCGCTTTCTAGTCTCAATTCCCTTTATTTATACCAGTGGTGAAAGTGAGAGGAATAAAAGACCTTTTAAAATTTGTATATATAGAAAGGTCTTGTAGATCTTAAGGTATCGGCAGGCAGGGTGACTATAGTTAGCATCCTGTGGAGCTCTTATGTTCCGTGTACATCTGCAAAAGTGCTTTCCCATTACAGCACTCATGATCAACCCCTTTGTACATTTTGTTACAGCTGGAATATGAAAGAAATTCAGTGTTCTGGTGGAAGGCAGGAGCAGAGATGCAAGTTTTCCATGTTCTTTTTCTATTTTCCTGATGTTAGTGATATTTTCATAATCCTGTTTTCTGATGAAGTCACAAGAATGAGTCCTCTGAGGACCAAAGGTTTAAACTAACTACACAAGTGTTCTTTACAGAGACCAATGTTTTTATTTCTTGTTGCAGGCATTCACTGTGACAGTGTGTGTGCTGAGGGACAGTGGGGCCCAAATTGCTCACTGTCTTGTTACTGCAAAAATGGAGCATCCTGCTCTCCAGATGATGGAATCTGTGAGTGTGCGCCAGGATACAGAGGCACCACTTGTCAGAGAAGTAAGGATGAAATAAGTGCTTTAAAATCTCTGTTTTTCCCTCCTTTACTTGGAATACATATGATATGATAACATAATTCTTTGTTAATTGTAGTATGAAGTACTATGAAATACTCCTTGACCAGACTTCCTGTCACAATGTATGAATATACAGAAAAAAGAGTTATTGGAAATTAACAAATGTTTCTAACTAATAGTGCTCTTTGTGTTAGGGTACAACTTCACTTTCATTCGCTGTGCTGTGATGTTGTTATGCACATGGTTTTGTAAGAAACAAATGTAGTAGGGGAATCTATTCCAGAAGTAAGCATTGACAAATATGCTTGATGAACATTAATTTTGTAGTGCATATTTTGTTAGGTATACAAAACATGCCAGAGTTTCAGAAGGTAGAACTCTTAGTTTCCTGTTGAGTCTCATAGGAATCATTGGCTTAGTTATTGCTTTTTTTGTGAAGACTTATTTTGAAGCAGCAAAGAATAGCCAGTGGGATCAGGCCACACAGTAAGCAGAGGTTATCGTAAGTACCTATAGTTATGTTTGAAAAATTTGTCTCTGTAAAATTCAAACATTACAGGTATAGAGATACAGGTGAACTGAGGCAAGTCATACCAGAATCAGTGAGGCAAACACAAGATGTGCAAAATGTCTACTGTCACAAGAAGATTTGTCACAGTTTGCCAGCAGTCTAGCTGTCTTCAGTTTGAGTTGTTGAAGTTGTGAGGGAAAGGTGTGCAGAGAAAAGAAATGTGAGCCCCACTGCACTTGGAGAGTAGCCTTGTTTTCAGAGGAGGTCTCCTAGAAACAGGGTCAAGAAGCAAGTGGCATAAGGCAAAGCGGAGATGCTACTAGGTCCTCCAAATGAGGCTTAAAACACAGGAGACGACATGAAATGATTACTAAAAGGTAGAAGGAGAACCAGAGGAGGATGAAGTCCTAACAGTCCAGAAATGGCAATATTTCAAGCTGAAGAATGTGATTGTCTATGGCACAATTAAATCCCACATTAGTGTGGCATTAGTATTCATTAAGCATTTCTAACTAAGTGCGGTAATTATTCTCACTATCTAATCTCTAAAGGCCCTGCAGTTAATCAGTTAGTCCAAAGGCAGACTAAGTGTAACACTACGTGTAAAAAGTGTTCCATGTGTTTTGGAACTGGGCCTATAACCTGGACAAGAGGCTTCCAGTCCGGTGGCTCTCAGAGCCCTTGTCTGATGCACAGTCTGGAGGCTGGGAAGACAAAGGTCATACGAATAATTTGGAACCCAGTCAGAAAGTGCCTTTTCAGTAAACAGGAAGACCTTTTGGCACTGCTTCACTTGGAAAAGCTAATCTCTCTAGAAAGATCTGGCCACATAACTTGTATCAAGTGTATAATTAAAAGACTGAATCTTGAATTAAATTAAAATATTGAAAAGGTTTCAAGTTAGTTTTCATCAGTGCTAATTGCTGCTGTGCAACAGGTATTTCTCTCAATGCATTACCTAATATTCTAATTTATCAGGAAATAAATGCCAAGAGGGATTTGTGCAACAAAGAAGGAGTTTTTATGCAACAGACTTTCCTCCTCCCCACTCCTTTTTTTTTTTTCTTCTTTTCCCCTCTTTTTGAAAAGGAACTACTGCCTTTAGCACAAGAACTAAATGGATGACTCCGTGTTTCTGGTTCCAGGTTCTCTAAAAGTTAGGTGATGTGTGGCTGTCTGTACTATGTAATGAGCACAGTGCCTACCTAAATGGAAGGATGACTGGAAAATACCTGTACATTTTTTTTCAGTGAAGTAGTAGCTATTTGTGTTCCAAGTTAGGAAATGCATAGAAATCAAGGCCTAAGATGACTCTGCTCATCTACAGAGAAAACTATCCACTCTTTTAAAACTACTTTTCTTCAACTATGCTTTAAAAGATGTTTATGTTGTGGAGAACATATAATGTGTACCCAAATATCCATTATTTATGCAGCATATATGCATTTCAAGCATAACCCAAGTATATGTGTGGCCTGACAAGTAATAGAATGTCAAGTTATTTCTAGCTAGAATATAGAAAACCCTTAAGGAACCCTTCATGAGTGTAGAGCATCAAACAGCATGAATAATAAAAACCACCATTGCAACTCTTCTGTCTTTAGAGAGCAGAACTAATTTAAAGTCAGGAACAAGTGCACTGAAGAGTAGTTCACAGCTGTATAGAAAGTGTGGGAAGCAATGACAGTTTGTTCTTTCTGATTCCAGTTTGTTCCCCTGGTTTTTATGGACACCGCTGCAGCCAGACATGTCCTCAGTGTGTACACAGCAGTGGTCCCTGTCACCATATTACTGGCTTATGTGACTGCTTACCTGGATTCACAGGAGCCCTCTGTAATGAAGGTACAAGTTGTAATAAAGACTCTTTGGGATGCAGAGACTAGGCACTGTAATAACTTTCATTCCATCACCTGGAAACTATAAAACCAAAACCTGTTTCTGTTGTAGTATGTGAAGTCTATAAATTAGCAACCTTAAACATGTTTAAGCTGTTTGATCCTTAAATATGAAGCCCATTGTATTCCTATTTTTATTATTTGTATAATGAGTATGCATGATGGGCTTACCAGAACTTAAAATGCCTTACTTCAACATTATACTAAGCAGTACATTCCTTGATCCAACTACCACTTGCTTTCTCCCGAGACAGGGAAAATTCTGTCTTGTTATGATTACTAAAGAGTTCTAATTCTGACTTGTTCTCAGTGTGTCCCAGTGGCAGATTTGGCAAGAACTGCATTGGAATATGCACCTGCACCAATAATGGAACATGTAATCCTATTGATAGATCCTGTCAGTGTTACCCTGGCTGGATTGGTAGTGACTGCTCTCAGCGTAAGTATCAGCCATTTTTTTTCCTTTATTTTTAAAACAATCAAGGTTTGGCTATTTAAATTCTCTACTTTTTGGTAAAGAAACACTGTTGAAGTCAGAAATGAGGACGTCATTGTATATACCAAAGAGACTGTAGACTTTTCTGCATTTCACTGGCACTATTAGAAAGGCATTTGCACTATGATTTTTTTAAGAAGTGGGCTGGAGCAGACGACAGGAGGGATCAACTGGCAGTCTTCCACTGCCCAAAGAAGAGTTATAGAGAAAATGACGCAGACTTGTTTCAGAAGTGCACTGTGGAAAGACAAGAGGCAATGCTCACACGTTGCAGCAAGGGTGACCTTTACCAGATACAAGAAAAAAAATCCTTACTGTGAGAGTGGACAAGCATAGCAACTGCCCAGAGGGTCTCCAAAGTCTTCAGCCTGGAAGAGGCTATGGAATTATCATTGTTGAAGATCCTTGAGTAGGATGTTGGACATCCCAGGGTCTGTATCCTCAGGACAGTCTTAGAAATAACAGAGGTGTTAGTTTACAGATAAGGGCCCTGAAACACATGATGTTTTTTTCTTACTGCAGTTGCATGGAGAGCAGCTTGCAAGGCTCAGAACAAAGCCAAGATTTTCTCTTTATTCATGTTAAACATTTGAACATTCTGTTAAGAAATTTTTCGCTATGACTTTTTTAAAGTGCTTATAACTTTTTGATGGACTTTTCTCTTTCTTCCTTTTATAAATATTACACAGATACACTTTTTTAGTGTCATTTTGCCTCACTTGATGAGTATTGTCCTGGTATGCTGAACTCAGTGAAGACTGTTACTGACTTAAAAGGAGGAGGGCTAGGCTCAAATTTTGTTATTTTTCATAGTGGTATTTTATTAAATAATTTGGCATTCTCCAGATGACTTGATGGTTCTATACAAATTGCTAATGACAGGAAAGAAAAAGCTGAAGCAAAATTTTCACAAGGAGCATATTCAATCGCATAAGTTAGCAAAATCCATACAGTCTGAAACATATGCATGCCAAAATGTCAGTCAACTCATTTTTATGAATAAAAGAAGCTGTACTGGACCTTGATATGTAAAAATTCAAAAGAAATTGTGCTGGGGTTTCCAGGGAGGTGTATTTCCTAATAACACGCCTCATTGGTTTGTATCATGCACAGTCTGACTGGTTCAGGTTAACTGACTCTGTACCAGCGCAATGTAACATCTGGTCAATTTGGAAAAAAACCTTTGCTGGCTACATTCTGTGAAGTGATTAGCATGCACAACTCAATATGATACCAAAATAAATCGTGGGCCTATTCCTGTGGAAGCCAGCGGCAACAAAGGTCCCTGTTTTTATGGTAAAATAAGAAGGTAGTTGGGAGAGTAGCAGAATAGGGGTATTTAGGAGGAGGAGGGACTTAGTCACTGAATCAATAAAAAGAAAATGGTGCCAGCAATATGAATGGAAGCGTCTATTGAGGCTGTGCTCATGGACCGTAACAGAGGAAGTTTATTTGCTTTGTATAAAGGCCTTTCGTTCACATGGAAAATAATGATTCCATTAATTTCTTTTGGAACTAGGGACCTTTTAAAAACTTCTAACCTTTCCTCTGTATGTGACTTACATTCCTTCTTAGCTGACCCCTAATTTCAAACAAAAAACAATAATAAAAATAATTATAAGGCACAACTGAAGTGGAAAGAGCAAAAAACAAGCTTAGTACTTTGTTTGTTTTTTAATACAACATAGCATAGTTCCTAATGAAGTGAAATTTGGGCAAAGAGAAAACTTTGCAAAAATACAACCCACACATAGATGAGTCATTATGCAAACATTTAAAGGATTCAAGAGTTTTTATGGCTCTCAGACAGGTCTCTGGACAACCAAGTCAGTACACAACAATAAGCAGTTACACAGGATAAGGCTTAAGGCTTCTGCATCTGACCTGTTTCTTCTCTCCTGTGAAATATTCATGTTGTACTCCGACAAAAATATTTTTAAATTATGCATCCATTTATTAAAGAAACAAACACAAGCCTCAAGATGTGAATCCTAATCAACAGAAAGGGGCTATTCTTAGAGTACCCTCTGCAGTTAGTAATCTGCCATGAAGAGAATCATCTCTTGCTGTCTTTGCATAGTAATTAGCATTCTGGAACCACTTCACTATTCTAATGGCAGCACATAGTATTAAATTCATTCAGCATAACATTTTCAAAGCAGTCAGTAATATTCTGTCTCGTAATATGTTGACATGATTGTGAGTGGAAAAAAAATCCACTTTATAGATACTTATTTGGTTTTTAGAAATATTATATTAATTAATGGACCCACGGAAGCAACTCACTTAACTTGATTAAGGTACAGTCCTGATTATATGCACCGCTTTTAGCAAGTTATGTAGAATCTAACAGTAGAAACAGAAGAAATAACCTTAGGGTTGGGTCTAAAGCTGTAAGATGTGTTTCAAACTTCTCTGTTTTGTCTCCTTCACTTTTGAGGCTTGAGGCTTAAGGTTTATCCCCTTGACTGTGCTCAGCTGAATGTTTGCAGATTAAAAAATAAATTAAGAAAGGAAACTTACATGTCTTTCTGTATGAGAAAGCTGGTATGACTGCCTTAGCTACCGAGTATCAAGTCTGCATCACTGGTTTCTTTCACGTGTTTGATGTTTTTCAACACTTTTTATCTAGAGTAAAATGATTCCTTAGTTTAAAAAAAATAAATCTATGACAATTGCTCAGAAGGCAATAATGCTCGGTCCAAAAAATGCATTTAAAAAAACCCCAACAAGCCCTGAATGAAGCAATACTCATGTGAATGTAAGCAGATCTATTCATGGGTATCAAGGATCTTTGTCATTTGAGATTAATTTTTAATTTGTTTTAGCTTGCCCACCTTCCCACTGGGGACCAAACTGCATCCACACATGCAACTGCCATAATGGAGCTTACTGCAGTGCCTACGACGGGGAGTGCAAATGTACCCCAGGATGGACTGGCCTTTACTGTACACAAAGTAAGTGACTTCTATTATCCGTTCCTAGTCTACAAATCAGTGCCAGAATTTTCCTTCAGTATTTTTGTGCTTTATTCCTTGATTTTTTCCCTTGCTGCTGAATCTTTTTTGAGCCAGAAGGTGCAACACTACCTCCATGGCTGCAGTGCTGTCTAAGAACTGGCAGAATGCTGGCCACTACATTCAGGCTCCTCTTTAGCCTTCCTTCAGGGGAAAACAACCTTTGCGCACCGCTGGGCATTCCTGTGGAAGAGTCTGTCTTGCGCACATGCAGAATGACTTGACTCTGACACTGTGGTGGTACCACTGCAGATGCGTGGATACGGCTGTCAGCTCTGCAAGCATACCCCACGGGGTGGGAGGACAGTATCATCTCATTCCTCCCTTCTCTGAAACCTCCCCAAGAACTACTCTAGCAGCAGGAACCTATCAGCCAAGACTGTAAGCTAACACAGAGCTGAGTGAAGCATAGCTGTGGCTGTGTTCTACCGAGGCACAGTCCCTGTTGTCACTGCAAAGTGATCACACCATACATTTCATATCTGTAATTGCTATCTCCCAGGGGCAATTGCAACAGCAGCTCTGGCTCAGCACCGGTAATTCAAATACTGATATAGAAGCTATCTTATCTGGAACTTATAATCTTAACTTCACTGAGTTGTAATATTATAATTTGTTTTGGAATTTTCTTCATATAATTAATACATTAATAATGATTTTATTTTTTGTCTTAAGAGCTTTTCATTAAAATAAAAATACAAGCAGGGCAGCGACTGGGCATGGGTATATGGCACTCACTATGTGCTGGGTAAGAGTTCATGCAAAGTTTGAGAAATAAGAATTTGTCACAGATGCATATTGATAAAGTTAAGAGTCTTATCACATTGTGGCTTCAATGCTATTTATCTTTAATCCAGGCATCCCCACTGTCTGTAATCTGGGCACAATCATTATCTTTGAATTCAAGAAAGATAAGACTGCTAACTGTGTTTTGCATTCAGTGTTTAAATACATGGTTTTTCTAGAATCAGAACTCTCCTTTTTCAAGTGAATAATGTCATAGTGGCAGGAGATAACAGCAATATCATAGGGCCATATGGATGGAGCTGTGGAAGACATTCACTATACCGGTTCAGCTGTCAGCTATCATGGTTATTTTGCTTCCTGCTGGTGAATAATGATCTCTTTGCAGTGATATGTCTTCTTCACACTGAAACGGTACCTCTGTGAGGAGCCAAGATACAATATGTTCTTATTTTTATTATTTTTTTTCTTCAACATCAACTGTGCAGAAAATATGTCCAAAGGTTCATTC
This sequence comes from Thinocorus orbignyianus, assembly GCA_013400375.1. NCBI lineage: Eukaryota > Metazoa > Chordata > Aves > Ciconiiformes > Thinocoridae > Thinocorus > Thinocorus orbignyianus. Next base: position 106,284 of record VXBW01006471.1, read on the forward strand.
ATCACTGAGCAGACTCCCCGCTCTGGTTTATGAACTACTCTCTTTCTCCTCCTCCAAATACCTTCTTAAACCCATTTCTTCACAGAGCCCTTCTTGCTGCCTTCTTCTGAGCGTCTGCTGTCCACACAATATCCCAACCTCGTTTTTACGCAGTTTTTGCCTGATGTGTATTTTAAACCAGTTAAAATAGGATAGGTGTTTACAGAATACCATGCTGAGTAGTGGGGCTGCAGAAATGACTTCTCAATAACATCCTTTAACAGAAATATTTGCACTTTATTTCATGAGTGGTGGTTTCACCCCTTTTCCCCTCCCTGTCCTTGTGTTGCAGGGTGCCCTCTGGGGTTTTATGGGAAGGATTGTGCGTTGATCTGCCAGTGTCAGAACGGAGCCGACTGCGACCACATCAGTGGGCAGTGCACCTGCCGCACGGGGTTCATGGGGAAGCACTGCGAGCAGAGTGAGTAGGGACGGGAGTTGTTCATGCCTGGTGGCAAACACTAAACCCTGAGCCAACCCTCTGCTGTTCTGGCCAGTGTTGTTGTCGTACAGCCTCTTGGCTTCAGTGGGAGTTTTGATGGGGAAAGAGCTCCAGGGTTTGGACCTAGGCTTTTTCCAAACAGATAAAAGGCCGCAAAATTATTTATTAAAATGGATTATGGCTGTGATGGCTGCTTCTTTCAGTTTGTTGCTGCGTGTCAGAGACATTTGTGCTACATTCCAGCTGCTTTGGACATAATGCTAAAAAAACCCCTAACAACTCTGTCATGTAAAAGTAACAAATTAATCCAAGTAATTGTCATTTGCCTAAACCACTAAGAGTTGGAAGAGTTGGAAAACTAAAGATAAGAAGTACCGCATCAGTCCCAGTGGATAAAATTAGTCTTTGCGATACTGTTTTACCATATAACACACCTGGATTATGAAAGCATAATAGATGGCATTTTGTTTTCATACATGGGATTCTTTACCCAAGAAAATCAAGAATACCACCACTGCATCACCAGTGATACAATGTTATGCGGTGTCAAAAGAATACAGGTTTATAAGTCTGGGTTTTGCTAATATCACAGAGTGTTGTTCCCACACTTTGTGCATTATACTGCAGTGTTGAACAATCCATCTGACCTACTGTTGTGAAGGTTTAAACCTGTCTTTGGCCTCAGCATCATGCACAGGGCTTTGTTTTTGATGTGTAGAGGACACTACATATTGCCTACAATGAGGGATGATTTAGCTCCATCTGGATCTGAAGGGCCGTGCAGTGGCCGAGACAACGGGTCATACCTGTCAGCGCTGTAACAGAGGGGAGGAGAGGAGACCATCCCTGCAGACACACTTCCTTCCCTCAGCGGTGGATCTAGCCCCAGCTACAATGGGAGTTATGTTTTTAAGGCTAATCAACGTCTGTGGTCGAATGACTCAAAATTTGGAAGTGGATTTTTTTTTCTGTAAAAAAAAATGCAGTTGCAACAAAATCTGAATGGCTTACATTTGATGTTACATTTCCTCGTAAATTATTTGAAACTAGGAATTCATAAAAGATGAACTAGATTCTTTTTAAAAGACAGAAAGAAAAACAAGCTAATATAGTTTAAAAAGTCCTCTAAGAGATTTCAGAAAACTTAATCTCAGATGGTGAAGAAACAATACACTTCTTCAAACTACCAAAACTGCAATAATGTAACAAGCCACAAAGTAACAGAGGTGGCAGTTTAAAAGAAAGAATTTTTCTCAGTGTAGGATAATTCTCTACCGCACTAATTACATGATACAGGAGATATTTAGATCAGTAATTAATTATGGTATTCAAATCTTTCTGGGAGAGAAAAAAATAATGCAAGCACTTTCAATTAGCTTATTATTCATAATTTAGCATTTTCTACTATAAGTAGCCTAGGACCAGTTTTATTTTTACAGAAATGTGTGGTGTATCTTAGACTTATGGCCCTTATCTTTTGCTTTTATGCCACATGAGCACATTTGTCATGTAACATGACACCAGCCAGATGTCTGGATCCACTCATATGATTATGTGATTTTTCAAGCACTGAGTAACCTGGGAGACCTGGCATTCTGCTGTAGAAATAGCAATTTGTTCACATTTTGTCCATTTCTTTACTGTCTTCTATCCTTTTAATCTTTTGGATATATTTTGCCTTTGTAATTTCACTGGCTTAGTGGCAGCACGTTTATAGGTAAAGGAAAATAATTTCTGAATACAGTTTCCTTCCTTTCCTTCTCCTTTCTTACAAATAATTTACAATTTTTTTTTTGCGTACATGCACATGCACACAGAGGTCCTCTTGAGACAATCTTTCCTGTAGAGGTCTACCACTTAAGAACACATTGCCATGTGCTGGCCATGTACAAAAACATACAGGGTAAGGAGCAAAATGGTAGCATATTTGGTGCTGTAGATGTGTAATACCGAAACATTTAAGAAGTGCTCACTATGTCTGAATTTTATTTGTACTTATTTTGTGCAGAATGCCCTCAAGGTACATATGGGTACGGATGCCGGCAGATATGTGACTGTCTGAACAACTCAACCTGTGACCACATCACGGGGACTTGTTACTGCAGCCCAGGCTGGAAAGGGGCGAGGTGTGATCAAGGTAAAGCATATATGCAATCAAATTATTGTAATTGTTTTATATAAAATTTGGATTGACTTATTAAATACCATCTCTGTATGATTCACTAAATTAATCTGATAAGGAATGTGTGTTGAAATAGTCCATTCTGTTGAATTATATATGTTCTGTAGATTTTGTAAGTATTATATACCTCAGTGATAGTTTATCAGAGCAAAGCACTCAATTGTAGACTGCATTAATTTTTTTTGCAATGCTGTACTATCCAAAGCTGCTGATAGCGCACGTGCCTTATCTGCTCTGTGCTTTTGCCTGGAGAATGTTCTGACTTAGACACCACCATGAAAATATCTCTTTCCCTGAAGATGATGAATGCTTTTCCTGGCATTATTAGATACAGTTAAATTAGCAGAAAGATTTAGAAGTTAAATATTGTATTTTGCTCCTGAAACACAAGCCTCTGAATTTATGCTCCATATTTGCATTTCTTCTTGCATTTCAGCTGGTGTAATTATAGTGGGAAACCTGAACAGTTTAAGCCGTACCAGTACTGCCATCCCTGCTGATTCTTACCAGATAGGGGCTATAGCAGGCATCATCATTCTTGTCCTGGTTGTGCTTTTCCTGCTAGTGCTGTTCATCATTTACAGACACAAGCAGAAAGGAAAAGAAACAAATATGCCTGCAGTGACCTACACTCCCGCTATGAGGGTCATCAATGCAGATTACACAATTTCAGGTAAGTGACATTCAGAACAGGATGGTGTTTTTTCCATCTCCTGAGCACTTTTTCAGCTGAGCTCTGAAGGGGTTCAGATATTCCCCTAACAGGGTTTGGATGTGCATATTTCATCTTTTTGCCTTCGTGAGGGCTGCTGCAAGGAAAAACACATTCAATTTCAGAAGGGTGTCTACAATGGTGCCTTAAAAGCCTTCCTGGAACGAGAGGTTTCCCTCTTTAGGAAGAGGAAGATGGGGACACTGCTCTCAACTGCCTTTTGCAGGAGAGCAGCCCCTGAGACCACACTGACAGTAGTGGTGGTGAACTGGAACACAAGATCAGTGGGGATCTGATGGGTAGACCTGTGTTTACCTTTCAGCTATCAGAAGGAGTTCACTCGAGTTCAGAAGAATGCCACTCCAGCATCTATAGCTGCTTAGTTTCTTCTCCATCGTAGTCTTTTAACCTCTGTATTTGATACTATGAAGGTGGCTTACCCTGCTAAAATGTGTTAATTGTAAGGAACAAGTGACCAGATACCTTGTTTTACTGTGCACTGTGTTCCACCCTCATGTTTTTCTGCATTAGACAGTGGAAGTATAGATATCTCTTTCCTCTGTGCATATTTTTAAACAAACTGGAAAGCGTGGCAGACTACAGTTGCTACTGAGACTTTAAATTCAATGCAACAGCTTGCATACAAAAAGACTGCTGTAGCTGTGGAAAATATGGATTTCATACTATCTGTGGCAAGATTCTGCAGAAAGGCAGATAGCAGAGTGGCTAGAGTTTGAAACAAATGAAGGGAAGGAGCAGTGCTCCTGAAACAACAGAGGAGTTTTTCACCTATGGAAGTGCATGTGAGTTGTGATGCAGTGACTACATGAAACTTCAGGCAGTGTTGTCTTATGCACACAGGTATTAAGGAAGGCAGCAGGCAAAGAAGCTACCAGAAGCAGTTGTCAGAGTTAAGAAAGATGTATCAGCCAAGGTGGTGATGCTCCTGAAGCACCAGAAAACATTGCTGAGAACTTGAAGTTCTGTAATTATCCTAAATTGATATGCTATGACTACAATGCCATGATTATAGAAGCAAAAGAGAGAAAGGGACCACAGCAGAAAGAGAAGTTAGCAAGTAATGCCTGTAAATACTCTTTGCTGAAAGTGTGGACATGACTAGTCAGTTACTGGTCTGTATCTCTAATTTTTTTACATGAATGCAAGATCTTTAGATAATTTTTTTTTTTTTCAAGAAACTCTAAATCAGACTCTGAAATCAGTGCACCGCTGTCAAAATCATAACCTAAGAAAGAAATGCCATGTTGGTTTTAGTTGTTCATTTTTCTTTCTTTTTCTTTTCAGAAACCATCCCTCACAGTAATGGTGGAAATGCTAACAGTCACTATTTCTCTAACCCTAGTTATCATACCCTAACTCAATGCACTACCCCACCTCATGTCAACAACATGGAAAGACTGACCCTGGCAAAGGTAAAGCATAAAAATCTGGGTGCTTCTGTGTAAATTGGTCTTTGGTTTATTTTACTTTGTTCCTTGACGTTTTGTGTTTGGTTTATTTTTGCTTTTCCTGATTGTGATCTGGAAATTCAGCAACTTCACATCAGTTTCAGTTTCTGTTACCTATCTTTCTTTGAAATAGGCAAAAAACAAACAGCTGTTTGTGAACCTTAAAAAGGTGGAACCTGGAAAACGAGGCACTGTCATGGACTACACAGGAACACTGCCTGCAGACTGGAAACATGGTGGCTACCTCAATGAGCTTGGTAAGAAAGAGAAAAGGAGGAGAACACGCATGTTATTAATTGCATTTGGGACAGATTGGAAAGCAGGGGTGTTTTCCTGGTCCTCCACTCAGCGTAATGCCAGGCTTGTCAGACTGTGTGTGAGGTTCAGGGTTATGGGTTTGACCTTCCTTTAAGGCAGTACCCTGATGGATAAAAAAAGTGATTCCCCATGGGGAGCAGTGAATTAGTCTAATGTCCAGTGAAGACATGATATTCAAAATGTCTCATATTATTTTTATAAAAAAAAGTTCTTATTAATTAGTGTCATAAAACAATGAGTATTGAACAGTAAGGGTCTGCTTTGGCAAAATCACATATTCTAATTAAATAAATGACAGCTTACATATACCCTCTTTTATTAAAATCCCAAATAAAGGGAATCAATGCTTCATAAAGTAGTTTCTCATCGTCTGAAGTGCTTCAGGTGTAAATTCTAGCAGCATCTTCCCAGCTAAGCCTCTTGTTTGCTAAAAGACCGAGCATCGTCCATAAGAAGAAAAATTTCTGAGAAGTAGTGTGAATTGCCCTATCCTGCTTTATGCCATCTTGTGCTGTCTTTTCATTGTTTCCCAATCTCAATTCCAAAAATGCTGTATTGCACGGACCATTTCTCTGACCAGTGAAAACTTTAAAATGGACATTCAGTGCCACTATAATTTAGAAGATTTAATTATATTAATTTCTAGTCCTTATCAATATCACAGTCTGGGAATCAGAATAATAGTATCCAGCATTGTTATTTTCCTGCTCATCCCCAGTCTCGGTCTAACCAAAATTCAGGCTCATATCTGGGATTATTTTAGAAAAGGGTTTCAGTCACGTGCTCCATGTTCAACTTTACATTTTCTTAGAGTATTTGTACTTACACTTAAGACTCCTAGAGATACTGGCTGTGGTTTTCTCTATAGAGAGACTGTATAGATAAAATGATTTCAGGTTTTTGTAAGGCTTCTATTACAGTACCAAAACACAATTGGATTAAAAAATTAATATTCCATAATATCAATAAAAGCTATTTAAATGGATTACTAACCATGAAAGTGCCAGTTCTCTAAAGACAGTTGTCAAACACTGCTAATGCTTATATTGGGATTTATATGGAGAGAAATCTATTACTAACAGATAATGGCAAAGCTTTAGACTTGGGCACAAGGTGTTCAGGCCAGTCCTGCAGATCAAGGGACTGGAACAGAGTGACCTTGGATAATACAATAGGAGTGATTAACTTTGGAAGCAAAGCACCAAGAATTGGAGTGAACTTTGCATACCCTGAGATTTTTGCCTTTCTGGGAGGTTTGTTATCCAAACAAAAAATACGCTTCAATCAAACAGCAGTTATTAGGCTTATTCAAGAGTAACCGAGAGAAATGTAATGGCCTGTGACATATGTGAGGTCAAACTAGTTAACTTAATGGTCCCGTATGACCTTAACCACCTTTCCTGTTCAGGAAGCTACAGTTTGAAAATGTGCAAGCAAATAGAAAAAATGCATCTGTAACTCTATACTGAGCAGTTTCACAGAATTATTCTGCTAAGGCAGAAATTAGTCCCAGAGCAATTTTTAAAGCTTTAGAAGCTTTGTTATCCAATCACTTTTCTTTGAATTTAAAACTACTGTTTTTCATATAATTTTTCTCAGGTGCTTTTGGACTTGATAGGGGATATTTGGGAAAGTCCCTGAAAGGTGAGTTTACTTCCTGATGTATTTACATGAAATGGCACAGACATCGTTTACTCAGAATTCTAAGTTCGCTTAGGTTTCTGTGTGAAGAGTCTGTAAAATACTTTTGGCCTAAATTGTTCCTGTGCATTGGATCAAGGCTTGAAGTCTTGTTTGCTTTTTTAGGGGAGGGATTTAAAAAGAAAAACACCAGTCCTCCCCAAACAAGCCAAGCCTTTCAAAGTCCCCTCTGTGTCATATACATGACACATGATTCTGTAATGCTTGAGTCATGAACTGGCTCTATTCTAAACAAGACACTGTCCCGCATGACCTCCTAGTGTCCAAATTGGAGAGTCATGGGTTCGATGAATGGACCACTCGGTGGATAAGGAACTGGCTGGATGGCCGCACTCAAAGAGTTGTGGTTAATGGGTCAATGTCCATGTGGCGGCCAGTGACGAGTGGTGTCCCACAAGGGTCAGTACTGGGACCAGTACTATTTAACATCTTT
>VXBW01006474.1:5090-18468 GCA_013400375.1 Thinocorus orbignyianus
TCTCCTTCTCCTTCTCCTTCTCCTTCTCCTCCTCCTTCTCCTCCTCCTTCTCCTTCTCCTCCTCCTTCTCCTCCTCCTCCTCCTTCTCCTCCTCCTTTGTCCTACTTCCTCTCCAGTTTCTCCAGTGACTTTGGGCCATGGGGAGGGCAAAGCTGGTCCCTTGCCATGCCCATAAATTAATCCCTGTCCCTCTGTGTCCTTCTCGGTCACCCAGCCCAGTTCAAAGTGGTGGGACCAGGCCAACCTCTCCTTGCCACCGTGGGGCAGGGCATTGTGTTACCGTGTCACTTGTCCCAACTCATGGACGCTCGGAGCATGGAGATCAGGTGGATCCGACATGAGTTCTCCGAAACGGTGCATGTCTACCAGAATGGAAAGGACCAGCACTGGCAGCAGATGAAGGAATATGTTGGAAGGACAGAGTTGGCCAGAGATGGTCTCTCCAGTGGGAGTCTGGACTTGAGAATCTCTGGGTTGAGGCCCTCTGATGATGGCCAGTACATCTGCACCGCGCGAGATGCCGACTCTTACGGAGAAGCTACGGTGGACCTGGTGGTGGCAGGTTTGTGGGCCCTGTGGTGTTTTGGGATGGTCCAGGAGTCCCTGGGTTGGTGTGTCCCTCGCGGAGCTTTATCCCATCCTCACATCCATCCATGGTCCAGGAGTCCCTGGGTTGGTGTGTCCCTCGCAGAGCTTTATCCCATCCTCACGTCCATCCATGGTCCAGGAGTCCCTGGGTTGGTGTGTCCCTCCTAGAGCTTTATCCCATCCTCACATCCATCCATGGTCCAGGAGTCCCTGCGTTGGTGTGTCCCTCCCAGAGCTTTATCCCATCCTCACATCCATCCATTCAGTGCTGAAGGCCAAGAGCCATTGAGAGAGGTTGGTATGAGGGGTCACTTCCCATCCATTCCTGCCCAGGAGGGAGGATTCACGTGGTGCTGGAGGTGGTTTTGGGAGGCAGAGCAACACGGATGTGGTGGCTTTAGGTCTCTGTGATGCCGTGTTGGTGCAGAGACACTGCCATGAGGAGCAGAAGCTTGGCCGTTGGGTGCTCCTGTGCCAGGCTGTTTTATGGGAGATCTGGGGTCATTTGGCATCGGTGCTCTCCGGTTCCTGCAGAAGTTGGGGTGGGTTTGGTGGCGTGAGGATCACGTCCTTGGTCCCAGAGCACCCTGGGCACTGTCTGACATGTCTGGCATGGAATTTGGTCCATGTCTACCTCACGGCAACCCCGGGTTCTTCCCCCAGCCATGGGCTCTGTCCCTCTCCTCTCCCTGGAAGCTTATGAGGACGGAGGCATCCGGATGGAGTGTCGATCGACCGGCTGGTACCCACCACCACAGCTGCTGTGGAAGGATGCTGAGGGGCAGCATCTCCCCTCAGTCTCCCTGAGACGTTCCCCTGACGAGAGGGGCCTTTTTGAGATCCAAGATGTCATCATTGTGAGCGGGAAGGGAGACGAGAATGTGTCGTGTGTGGTCAGGAACAGCCGCCTGGAGCAGGAGCAGGCGTCATCCCTGCACATCTCAGGTGTGGGATGGCAGCAGGGCTGGGGTTGGCCACGCTGGTTTTGGGGGTTTGATCTCGGTGGGCTGGAGAAACATCGGGGGGGTGGGAGAAGGTCAGTGACGTGCCCTCGCAGGGGAGCTTTAGCCCATGGGGTAACTTGAACGTGATGCGTTTCAGGGGAGCGTTGGGATGTCCATGGGATGGGGAGGACGATGGCCCCTTGAGCCCAGGGTTCCTAGCAAAATGCTTTAGGAAGTGGAACTTTGGGGCTGTTTTGGTTTTTCCTTCTCCTCACAGGAAGGGATGCAAAAGGAGGTCTTTTCTGATGCTTGTCTTCTTTCTCAGCTCCCTTTTTCCGCAATGCCCATCCCTGGATGGCAGCTCTGGCTGTGTTCCTCCCACTTTCAGTGGTGTCAACTGCCCTCGGTGCTTGTCTTTTCCGAAGGAAAGGTGAGTTGGGATCACCACAAAGTGTTTCTTTCATTAAAGAAGCTCTTCGGGCAACGGAAGGCCGGGCCAAAGGCATGGGGTGTGCGTGGGAGGAGAGGGAGCATGGCCAGAGCATCTGGTTGGTGGGAAGGTCCACGAGGCCCTGGTGAGATGGTCCCAGGGATGAAGTCGTTGCTCTCCTGACCTCCTCTCCCTCTGCTTTTCCCTTCCAGTTGCGCAGTCCAGAGCGCTGGGTGAGTCCTTCTGGCCCCTGCCACCAGCAAAGCCTCCTGAGAAAGGATTCCCCGGGGGAGGGTGTTGGTTTGGATGTCTCCTACTCTTTCTCTGATCCTTGATGTGGCTTGATGGAGCCCAGAAGGAGGCTGGAGAGCACTGGAGCTGCTGGGAACTGGGCACAGGAGGTGTCCTGGCTCCTGGGAAGAGCCGAGGATGAATGTTGAGTGAGCTTAAATAAGGCTGAGCATTAAATCTCTCCTTAAGTCAGGAGTCACAGCTGGGCTAGGGTGGGGACAGGAGGGCAAGGATCCCCCTCTTACAAGCCAAGGGCTTTTTCCTGTCCCCAAAAAGAAGTTTGGGCTCAGCCTGAGCTCTGTCTGTTCCAGCCATGGGATGAGAAGCTGTCCCCTCTCATCACTCACTGCTTCTGTTTTTTCCCTTTCCAGAGGAACAAGCTGCAGCATTGGGTGAGTCTCCATGAGCTCCTCCTGGCTCCGTGTCCTCTCCAGGGTGTCCTGCGTCTGTCCCTTTGCCCCCTTGCCCATCCTCTCCATCCCTGCATACCCTGAGTCTGGGGAAACCACGAGGGGATGCATCTGGGAGGGGTGGGCAGCTCGGGGACACCAGACCAGGGCCCTCCCTGGGGACTGGCCATGGGATGTGACCTGCTCTTGTCTCTCCTTGCAGAGTGGCGAAAGTTTCTGCTTCCTGAAAATCCAGGTAATTGGCTATTTCCTTGTCTTTTCCGGAGGGTTCTCTTCCCTTTCCCTCTGTGCGAGGCCCCATGGGTACATCCTTGCCCTGGGTGTGGGGGGTGAAATCTCCCTGGAACTGAGCTCTGATGCTCTGGTTCCTCCTGTCCCTTGCAGACGTGGTGACCCTGGATCCAAACACGGCTCATCCTCAACTTGTCCTGTCAGAGGACTTGAGAAGCGTGAAGTTTGGACTCACGTGGCAGGACTTGCCTGAAACCCCCGAGAGATTTAGTTATTGGCCCTGTGTGCTGGGCCGGGAGGGGTTTCGGGAGGGGAGGCACTGCTGGGAGGTGGAGGTGGGACTTGATTCATGGTGGGGTGTTGGGGTGGCCAAGGAGTCCGTGGATAGGAAGCGGGGAGCGCTCCCAAGCCCTGGACGAGGGATCTGGGCGATTCGGCTCAGGTATGGGCAGTTCAATGCTCTCACCTATCCTCGCACCCCCCTGTCCAAATCCTTGCTCCCCAGGAGGATCTGGGTCTGTCTGGACTGCACGCAGGGGCTGGTCACTTTCCTCAATGCTGACACCGGGGTCAAGATCTTCACTTTCCCACAAGGCTCCTTCCACGGGGAGACCCTGCACGCCTGTTTTTGGTTGGGAACGGAGAAAACCCAGATACACCTCAGGGGCAGCAACCCCCAGACCCTCACCCCAACTTCTGTTCCCACCACAGCCTCAGGCAGCCCCTGTTCTTCTCCAGAGACCTCCCGCTCTCCTCTCCTGGTCCCTGCAGGAGATGTCCCTCCCTGCCTTGCCACAGCCCGGGCAGCAGAGGGGGAATGAGGGGCAAGGGACAGGGGCTTCAGCTTTGATGGAGATGGCCAAAGGGATATTCCACCCAACAGAAGTCATGCTGGTGATAGAAACGGGGGCTGATGGAGAGGCTGGGACCCTCCATCGAAGATGGGGATGGGCTGGGCAATCCGTCCTCAGGTGCTGAGGGCAGCTGGTGATGAATCATTTTATTTTTTATGTTATTTTCCCTTTAATTTTGTTATTTTCCTCTACTATTACTCTTTTATTAAACCTTCTCTATTAAAAACAATGAGGTGTTTGACCCTCCTTCTCTCCTTCTTCTCCCCACCACACCAGGGGATAGTGAGGGAGCTGATTACTGGGGTTAATCCATGCCAGGAAAACAAGGCCCTCGTGGACCGTTTTGGCTCCCCTTGGAAACACTTGGATCCCCTCGGCGCTTCTTGGATCCCCTTAAAAACTCTGGAATCACTTCCTTAACTTTTCCCATTCCCTAGCTCAAAAATAGGAAACAGTTGCAGATGAGGCCCACAGTGAAAGTGACAGCCAGAACAGCTGTGCCTTGTTTGGAACATCTCTGGGAAGCACATGCATTGCTACCACTGCTCTGGGGCTGCGGGCTTTCCTAGCCACTCCAGCCTCAAAACCATTTTCTTTCTCTTTTCCCATTCCCCTCCTCAAAAATCGTACTGCCCCAGGAGACCAGTCACCCCCTCCCAGTCATGTCCTCCAACACTCTCCAAGTTAGGATGGAAGGTGTCCCCCATCCTGGCGGACGGGGAAGGGACAGGGCTGTCCCCAGCAAGAGAGAAACATCCATAAAGCAATCCATTACATTTTAATGAAGAAATACAAAAGTACAAAAATATAAGCTTCAGCAGGATGAATTCCATCTCTTTTTCTCATGGGAGCCACCACAAGGGCCACTTCTCACCCCCTGTCACTCCATCCCTTCTGCCCTGCACAGGGATTTGGGAGAGAAGCAAAACGAGTTCTGGGGTGATCCCAGAAAGAAATCAGTTCCAAGCTTGAGGTCCCAACCCTGGGAGGGACACAGCAGCTTCCCGATCACATCTCCCGACCTGTGGGTGCATCTCAAGGAGTTTCTGCTGAGCTGGAGGAACCGAAGGAGCAGCTGAGGAAAGGGATATCCCCCAGGATACCAGAAGGGGTGAAGCTGTGGGTCCCCAGCGTGGGGAAGGGCCTTTCTCTACCGCCCCTGCCCAACCAGCCAGGGAAGAGTTGGGGGGTGAACTATGGCAGGAATTGGACCCCTACAATCCATGGGTCCTGATGTTCTCCCCCAAACCCCAGGGTGCCAGCCAGGTTCCTTCCAGCACTGGAAGGACGCTCTTCATCATCTTTGAGAGGTCATGGAGATGGGGGGACATCCCAGGAGGCGGCTAATGGTCTACCTGGATTTCTCCAAGGCTTTTGATAGGGTTTCCCACAGCCTCCCACCAGGGAAACTGGTGTGTTACGGTGTGTGTGTGGGGGGAACTGGCTGACGGTCAGCAGGAAAACAGCACAAACATCTGACCCAGACTCTAACCCTCACAGGAGCCCCACAAGGACCACGTCATCCCCTGGTTCTGTGGCCCCTCTGCCCTGAGCTCTCTGTGCCCAGCTTGTCTGGAAACAACGGTTCCAGCTCCAAAAATGACCTGTGTGATTTGGAAGAGAAGCAGGAAGAGCCCCAGGGTGGTCCCAGAAGGAGAAACCCACTCATGGCACAACCCAAGGCAGACACATGTCACCTTCCCACATCCCATGTGAACTAAGAGCGAGTTTTCGCTGAAACCAGGAAGATCTGGACCAGCAGGCGATGGAAGGACATCCCCAGGGATACCAGAAAAGGAGAAGCTGTAAGTCCCTACCATGCAGAAGGTCCTTTTTCCATCAATTCTCTCACTTCAGTGCGTGGGGCTTGCTGCAGATGGATGGCCGGTGCTGCGAGCAGTCCGTACTCCCAAAACCACGGTGGTAAAAGTACGCACACTCTGCCTGGCCGTACACGTCGAACCTGCCACGAGCACACACAGACACCGCTGGTACCCTGAGGGTGGTGTTTGTCCCCTTAAAAACTGGGATGGGACAAGGGCTGCCTTCCAAAGGACAGCCCCAGCAGGTCGTGGGGTCCCACCACGGGATGGCTTCACCCCACAGGACTCACATCTGGTTGAAGCCGCTGCCGTCCACCCACTCCAGGCGCTCGCCCCGTCTCCGCAGCCCAACCCAGGGATCAACGTTGCCCACGAGGCGTGAGAGGAACTCCTGGGTGGGAAAGAGAGAAGCCAACAGTCAGGAGCTGTTGCCAGCCCCACAGAATCACTCCCTGTCCCAGCCCTGGCCCCACACAGCTACCATCAACCCTAGGATGGTTGAAGATTCCACCCCACACCTGCTCCAACACCTTCCAGAGCTGCTGCAGGAGCTCACCAGCCTGGCCAACGCTCTTGGTCCTGCTCTGACCCACCTCTGCTCCCACTCCGGAGTCTGAACCCAAACCAGGAACCAAACCAAACCTCCACGAAACCCACAACAGCCCCTCAACTCACCATTTCCCACTCCCTCCTCAGCACAGCCAGCGAGGCCCCACGTGAGGAGCACTGCTCCTGGCTCCACTCCCAGCTCCCCTCATCCTTCGAGAGGTAGTAGCAGACATTGCGGTACCCGACCCAGCCATCAGGACACGCCAGCACCGGAGCCACAGTTGGATCCTCTCCGTCTCTTCCTACTGGAGAGGGAAGGGGAGAAAGGCAGAGGGTTGGGCTCTGCAGGGACCAGGGGACACATCTCCATGGGGCAGGGAAGGTGGCAGCTCCTCCTCTCTTACCTGATAGTACAGTCACAGCCGCGGACAGAGCCAGGACCAGAGCCACCAGCACTGCCACCACCAGGATCCACAGGGAACGGAGCCTGTGCTCCTTGCCTGGAGGGGGAAAGCCACTTGGGGTGNCCCTGAAGCCCCAGGTCCGTCTAGGTGGGGGGAATCTTCTCCATCCTGGCAACTCAGGGGCCCCTCCACGCAGAACACGTTCTCCTTCCTCATGGCAGCAGAAAGCAGGAAGTCAACTTCTGTCACAAGAAGAAGGTTGTTCCGTTTTCTGAGCTGGGCTCAAACTCAGTTTTTCCACCTCTGCTCTTGGCACTGTCCTGGGAGATGGCAGAGAAGTGGGGCTGTGTGGGACCCGACCCCATCCTGGTCTCAGGGTGGGAATTGAGTGGAAGGGGGGACCTGGGTCCTCTCTGGCTACAGGGTGGAGTGGGATTAGGGGGGAACCGACCCCTCTTTGAACCTGAGGAGTGTTGGGGGGACAAACTGGAGAGTATCCGTGGTCCCTCTTATTGCAGTGGAGGGAGGAGACTGGGGAGGGGTGGAAAACTGGGTCCTCTTTGGCTGCAGAGTGGAGTGAGGAGGAACCGATCCCCCTGAAGCCGTGGGAAGGGTCGTGGGGACAGGAAACTTGAGGAGGGAGAGGGGGAGGAAATGGGGGGGAGGTCCTGGGCTCTCTCTGATTGCGAAGGAGGGCTGGGAAAGGGGGGAATTGGGGAGCCATCCCTACCTGTATCCAAGCAGAACCTCCCTTCTTCCTTGTTTTCTGTCGCTGTGGGAAAAACGAAAGAGAAAGGACTCAATATTTATATAATCCTGCCAACCCCCAGCCAGTCTGCACCCAGGGACTGACATTTGAAGAGAAAGCAAATGTTAAGCCCTGTCTTGGAGAGAGTTACTCCCTCTTTTTCTCTCCATCTTCATTTTCACTTTGTGGAAACACCCATCCCAGGGGGCAACGGGTCCTGGCACAGGATTTGCGGGAGCCACGGCAACGAGAACGGGGAGAAAAGAGTTTTCTTCGCCAGGATCAGCTGTCATTAGTAATTATTAAGGCTAGAGTTAGTAATAACCACGTGGATCGGCAGCTGCCACTGCAAACCGGGCACCCACAGCCACGTGAAGCTCCCGTGTGGAATTCTGACAGCTCTGGAGCAGCAAAGGCAGGCCAGAGAGTTGGGTGGAGAGGAACCCAATAAAGTTCCTCCGAGGAACTTCATCAGGGTGCTCCACCTGGAGAGGTATAACCCCCCTGCACCCTCACAGGTTGAGGGTGACCTGGCTGGAGAGCAGCTCTGAAGAGAAAGACCGAGGAATCCCAGTGGACACCAGGATGCCCATGGACCAGCAATGCGCCCTGATGGCCAAGAAGGCCAGTGGCATCCTGGGGGGCATCAGGAAGAGCATGACCAGCAGGTGGAGGGAAGGTCATCCTGCCCCTCTGCCCTGGAGAGGCCCCATCTGGAGCACTGGGACCAGTTCTGGGCTCCCCAGTTCAGGAAGGAGTGGGAACTGCTGGAAAGGGGACAGCAGAGGTACCGACACCCCCTTCCCATGCCCAGGGAAGGGGCAGAGCTGCAGGGGGGATGGACTAGGAACACTGGGAAGGGCTCCTCCCACACATCACTTTTAGTTCTCCATCATCCTACTCCAATCTTTCATCATCTGGCGAGGGGGATAACCGACGTCCCCCTTTTTGCTCTACAGCAGCAGTCACCCCTCTTGAACGAGCATCACAGCAGCCCCCCAACAACCAGCACGCGTGGAGGCTGGCCTTTACTTGACCTCTTCCCAAATCGATGAGTTCAGCAGACGTTTTAGGTTCCTCCTCTTGCCGGAGTTTTGCGAGGAGGCATTTGTGCATGTCCATAACTTTGCTGCTCTGCCGTTGCCCCGCTTGCCTCCGGTTTCTCTGAGTTTCTCAGGGGGGCTTCGCGGCGAGTCCTTCCCCCTCTCAGGAGGATCAAACTCCCCCGCGTTTATCAGTTCGGAAACAGGTTTACACACAGTCCTAGTCCCGGTCATGCCAAAAAATCGTGCCCAAGCCCCTGGTTTATGCTGGGGCAGCGGGGTCAGGGCTCAGCGTTTGGGCGGCTACTTCCCGCTCCGCTTTCATCGCTTTTAAAGGCTCTAGCACAGCATTCCACAGTTCGCGGGGGGCTTTTTCTCCTCTTTTGTCGTCTTTTTTCATTCCTCCACAGTTTCAGACAAGAGCCGACATGAACGATCCCCGGGTGACACCACCTGGCCGTTCCCAGAAACGCTTCCAACTCCTAGTTGGGAGTTTGGGGTCAGGTATCAGACGGATCGCCTCTTGCACTCTATTCCAAAGGCTCTGCTCTCCAGTAGCACAGTAAATAAATATATTATACCTATTGCTGCTGGGAAAGGGGCTGGACTCCAGTTTGACCAATCAGGAAAAGAAAGCTCTCCTTCCTCTCCTTCGAAATCGAAAGAAACTTCAAGAAAACAACTTGCGACAGTCGCTCTTCTTGGCGGCCAGGATGCCTGTAGAAAGCCCCCAGGGTGAAGCCTCCTGCTCCAACTGCCTGCAAATACACCAGGACATCATGTCACTCCTCTGCGGGCACACAATGTGCCAGTTGTGCGCTACTCGGATCTCTGAAGGACAGACCACCAAATACTCCTGCCCCAAGTGCAGGGAGACCCTCCAACCCAACAGGGAGTTGGCCAACACTGCTGAAACAGCCAAGAGCTCGAACCTGCAGGGGGTCAGAGCGGTGGAAGGAGGGGAGAACTTCTGCGAGGAGCACCAGGAGCCCCTGAAGGNAACTAGCAGGGGCTTAGGCAAGGGAAGGAAACGTAGGATTTCTCCAAACCCCAATTAACCTCATGGTTTGCAGTGCCAGGAGTTCCCTAAACCTCAGCGGGGCTTGTTTAACCAGCAGCTGAAAATGTTCATCTCTTCTGGGTTGGCGGTCCTTATCAAGGTCAGCTTGGCAGAAGATAAGAAGGAAAGGAGAGAAAGAGATCCTCAGCCCTTCTCCCACCCCACAACTCCCTCCATTGACACAGAAAAGGAAAAAGGTCCTGGGGGTCACGAAACTCTGCCAACACTTTCTCCAAGAGCAACCAAGAGTTCCCCATGGNAGTACAAGGTGAGGGGTTCATGGGCATGTTGAGAAACAGCAGAAGTTCCTGGTGTTGCTGCTCTTGATGGGAGGAGATCCCTGTACAACCTTTTTTCTATGGGATAAATCCACCATCATCTCTTGATGCCAACCCTTGAGATTGGCAACGCCTGCCCTAAGGAAGGGTTGGACGTAGGAGCACCACGCTCCTAGGGTGGACCAAGGGGTCCTCTCCCCCAGGGTTCAGCAACTAGCAGGGGCTTAGGCAAGGGAAGGAAACGTAGGATTTCTCCAAACCCCAATTAACCTCATGGTTTGCAGTGCCAGGAGTTCCCTAAACCTCAGCGGGGCTTGTTTAACCAGCAGCTGAAAATGTTCATCTCTTCTGGGTTGGCGGTCCTTATCAAGGTCAGCTTGGCAGAAGATAAGAAGGAAAGGAGAGAAAGAGATCCTCAGCCCTTCTCCCACCCCACAACTCCCTCCATTGACACAGAAAAGGAAAAAGGTCCTGGGGGTCACGAAACTCTGCCAACACTTTCTCCAAGAGCAACCAAGAGTTCCCCATGGCTTCTGCTGAGGGTGCTAGACCCTGATGCCCTTCAACAAGGGACTTCTTTCCTTCCTCTCAGAAACAAATTGGGGCTCAACTGTACATTCTGAAATGGGAGCAAGAGGAGATTCAATCTTCAGTGAAGGACAGACAAGGCAGAATCGAGGACCACAGGGTAGGTGCCCATCAGTATTCCCGGGCAGAGGGTTGGGGAAGAAAGGAGGAACATCTCCTCCTCCTCCTCTCCTCCAGGGGTGGGAGATGCTCAGAGGGTGTGGGAAAGGGGGAGGGGGTTCGTATCTTCCCCAAACGCCTATTTATGATGAGTCCTACTAAGGCATGGCCCACCCTTGACTCTTGATACTCTTTTTCTTCTCTCTACTTTCCTTTCCCGCTTGGGCTTACCTTTGGCAGAAGAGGACTGAAGCTGCAAAGCAGGAGGTTGTGAGGTCCTATAGGAAGATGCACGAGTTCCTGGAGAAGCAGGAGTCCTCCTTTCTGGCCCAACTGGAGCAGTTGGACACAGAAATGATAAACGCGCATGAAGAAATCCTCCAGAAGCTTTTGAAGGAGACGACTAGCCTGGGCATGCTGATTGGGGAGATGGAGAGGACACACCAGCAGCCATACTGGGAGCTCCTGAAGGTGAGAGCCCAGGCTTTCCAAACTTGCTGTGAAGGCCCTCCGTGAGCTTGGTCTTGAGCCCTCGGTTTCTCACCCCAGCCCTCTAAAAGAGGGAGTCCCGAAAAACAGGACTCTGGTACTCCAAGGGGAGGGACTCCACGTCACTGACTCTCTTTTTCTCTCTCATCTAGGACATCAGAACCACCTTGAGCAGGTATGTGGGCCTTTTCCTGTCAACATTTCACCCCCCCAAGAGCAGCTCCGTGGCAGGATGGTGGGAGAAAGCACATGGGGACAGGTTGACTCTTCTGCAGTACAGCCTTTGGACTAGGCTGAGGCCACGGGGGGGTTGGAAGGAGGGCTCTCCCTCTCTCCCCTTAATTATTGATGAATTTGGACAGGAACTGGCAGGAGGGAGGGCTGGGGGGTAAGTCAGGAAATGCAGCCCCTGGGGAGGATCCACAAGTCCACGGGCAGGCATGGATGCTCCTCCAAAGCCTCTTGCTAAAGGGCTGGATGCTCCAGGGCATCCTTCCTTCATCCTTCCTTCCTTCAGTGGAGCCCCTGGGGCAGGGCTGGGGCTGGGGGCTCCCAGGTGGGCTCAGGGCTCCCAAGTGGGCTCAGGGCTCTTCTTTCCCATGAGGACCCCAACAAAACCACCTCAGCCTTTCCCAGCTGAAGCAAATCAACGCCCGTCTCCAAAGGGAGGGTGTGACCCTCCTGTGACATTTGCTGTCTAAGGTGAGTGAGATGGTGCAGACCCATCATCTTCCCTCCAGTAATTCTCCACAGGGAGTGCTGAGAAAACACGGAGCAGCAAACCACAACCAGGTGTAAATCCATCCCCTCTTCCCTCCCAGGTGCCAGAGGGAAAAGCTCTCCCACTCACTCGATATTTCCCCGGAGCTGGCAAGGAAATTCTCTGATTTCACAGAGAGAACTGCTGCCATCAAGAAACTTACGGAGAAATTCCAAGGTACCTTGGGCAGGTCCAGAGAGGAAAGTAGCCTTGTGCTTGGTGGGGAGGGATGCCCCAGGACAGAAATGCATCCTGGGTGCTGAATGTGGGAGTATTTCTTCCAAAATCTGATAAGGAGATGGTTAGTGAGCAGCAAGTGTTGGTCTGATGGTCCCTGCCTCTCCTTCCTCTTCTTCTCCTCTGCCTCCTCAAGTTTTCCTACATTCCCCCAAGCTTCTTCCTGACTCTAGACTTTTCCAGAAGCCCACCATCAGACCAATTGATCTTTCTCCCTCTCACGTATTTCTCTTTCTTCTAGACCTCCTGGAGTTCGAACATCCTTTGACAAGTAAGTATCCCAAACGCGTGCCCAACCGAACCCTGCTATGAAATCAAAAAATATGGTAAAAGAAGCTCTTCTGCACACAAAGATTAAGCTGAAGCGCTCTGCTGCCTCCTATCCCTCTTCTCCCATCCTGGTCCCACCACCAGGCAATGTCTTGGGGGGTTCCAACCAGTTTTGGAGGGATGGGTAGAGAGATAAAAGCCCTGTGCCCCTCAGATCTGTTGCAATGAGCCTGACTCTCTCTCCAGCTCCAGCACAGATGACCCTGGACCCAGAGACGGCCAACATCAACCTTCATCTCTTCGAAGACTGCAAGTTTGTGGTGTGGAATACCCTCAAGCAGGACCTCCCATCCAACCCCAAGAGGTTCAAAACCAGTTCCTGTGTGCTGGGCTCAAGGGGCTTCACATCAGGAAGGCAATACTGGGATGTGGAGGTCCACAGAGAAGGCACGTGGGGNTCTTGGGGGGTTCCAACCAGTTTTGGAGGGATGGGTAGAGAGATAAAAGCCCTGTGCCCCTCAGATCTGTTGCAATGAGCCTGACTCTCTCTCCAGCTCCAGCACAGATGACCCTGGACCCAGAGACGGCCAACATCAACCTTCATCTCTTCGAAGACTGCAAGTTTGTGGTGTGGAATACCCTCAAGCAGGACCTCCCATCCAACCCCAAGAGGTTCAAAACCAGTTCCTGTGTGCTGGGCTCAAGGGGCTTCACATCAGGAAGGCAATACTGGGATGTGGAGGTTCACAGAGAAGGCACGTGGGGCATCGGGGTGGCCAAGGAGTTGGTTCCAAGGGAAAGTATCTCGCATCTGAAGGACAAAGATGGGCTGTGGGCTCTGACTCATACCAAAAATGGGTACGTGGCTCGTACATCTCCTGAGGTCACCCCCTTGACTCTACAGAGGGTCCCCAAGCGGATACGAGTCTGCTTGGACTATGAGGAAGGGAGGGTGACGTTTTTTGATGCTGAGAGAAAAGAACGGATCTATGCTTTTTCAAAGGCGTCTTTCCAAGGGGAGAGAGTCTTCCCGTGGTTCCTGGTAGTGAGGGGTGCTCAGCTCAGACTTCTTTCCTAGGCCACAAGATGGAAAAAAGAACCCAACTTACCTGTGGGAAAGAAAACAGGGGCTGGGATTTATACCAGTACCCCCAAAGGGACAGGGAAGGGTGGTGGCGATGATGTTTCTTTCCTTTAGTGCAAAATGGGAGAATTTCTGTGCCTGAAACTATGTTTTAATCTATAATCACTTAACGGCTGTTCCTGGAACCCTGCAAACTTG
>VXBW01006477.1:171-10596 GCA_013400375.1 Thinocorus orbignyianus
CCCCCCCCCCCCCCTTCATCGGTTGGACTAGATGATCTCAAAAGGTCCCTTCCAACCTAGGTGATTCTGTGATTCTGTGATAATGGACTGGGTGAAATGAGCAGCCTGAGATGCCAGGTGCTCTGATCACCCCTTTGTTGCTGGAGGGTTGCTTTGTCTCTTTTATGCTATACGTGACAGCCTTTTCTCTTTCCTAAATATTGTTAATTTATCTTCCTTTGGCTTCTCAGTTGCACAAACAGCTCATAGTAATGCCCTGTAATTAGCATGTGTTCACCTTATCAATTAGACCTTTGCTTTAATGCATTAACTCATGCAAAAGTTTATGAACAGTGACAACACCATTCAGTACAATTCTTTTGACAATAAATGCTCCACTATCTGATTTCCCATAACCACACTATAGAGTAGGAAAGCAAGTATTTAAACTTTAGGACCTTTGGTACTCCTAGTTTGCTTTTTTTTCTGAAAACTTCCAAATATGATTTCTGTTCTAGCCAGGAGGTCTAACACAAATATTGTTAGTGTCCAGTGGTGTAACTCCTCAGCATTTTTAAAGCTAACTGAAGCTTTTTGTAAGTGAGAAGGTAAAGATTTCATTTGTAAGGGCAATGTGTAATAACACTGTATATATGCAGCAGTGAGTGTGTTGAGAAGTATTTTGATACTACTTTTTTTTTTTTTTTTTTTAATCCTATGGTTACTTGTCTTCAGAATGGTTCCTCCCCAGAGACCTTTTGGGGCTTTGGTTGAACTGAGGCATAATGCACCTGGATGTCTTCTGAAATGGTTGGTTATGAACCACTTCCTGTTTCAACAGGGTCATTACCTGTTTGAGATGTGTCACCAGCTAATAATACACACTCACTTGGGAGGGGGATCCATGAGCTGTTCAAGTAGTTGTGTGTACTCTCTGCACCTGTTCTTTAGATCCTGGTCTGTTTTTTCTGTAAGAACTATAAAAGTCAAGGTTTCATCCTTCTGTGTCTTGTTGCAACCGAGTGACCCGTGAGTTTGAAAAAAACCTGTTTGTTTGGACTCCAATTTACTGGCTTTGAAGGCACATGTATGCTTTGAATTGAACACATACAATGGAGTTTGAATATGTTATATCACTAAGCACCTTTAGCTGTCATTGTGTTTGATAATAAAGTAATTTCAGCTGAGATATAGCATCAATACTAGTCATAGTAAACTGATCTTACTCTGTCAAGAACATTCAAATGACTTAACAACATATTCCAATTTTAATACAAACATTCACAAAGCAGCTGATGCTTTTCCAGATTCTTTTTTTTCATGAGCTTGTTTTCTACACTTTCCTTTAAACTTCCCTCATACATACATGCACAAGTACTTCTAATAGGCGAATGACCTATGGGAAATGGTGAATGATAAATACATTTTTTCAGAACAAGAAAAGCTTGCCTTGCTATCTTGACTCTCTGTTTTCCAATGCTGTTATTCTCTTACTATAGTCCTCTGATGGGATATATGTGCTTGCCGCTGATGTATATATGTCACCTGTCTTTATTACTTGAGCACAAATATGAACAAACTAAGTTGCTTTTTTTTTGTGGGTGAGTTGCTTCTTTCTTTCCTGGCTTCTCTTTTTTTCATTCACTAGGATTTTGTTGAATTCTTCAAAGCTGGGAAAGTTTTTAGTAAATTAACATACTGATCATGCATGTTTAGAAGAAGGTGAAGGAGGTGATTGGAGACAGCCAACATGGCTTCACCAAGGGCAAATCCTGCCTGACAAACTTGATGGCCTTCTACAATACTGCTACGAACTTGATGGACAAAGGCAGAGCAACAGACGTCATCTACCTGGACTTAAGCAAAGCGTTTGACACTGTCCCGCATGACCTCCTAGTGTCCAAATTGGAGAGTCATGGGTTCGATGAATGGACCACTCGGTGGATAAGGAACTGGCTGGATGGCCGCAGTCAAAGAGTTGTGGTTAATGGGTCAATGTCCACGTGGCGGCCAGTGACGAGTGGTGTCCCACAAGGGTCAGTACTGGGACCACTACTATTTAACATCTTTGTTGGAAACAGGGACAGTGGGATAGAGTGCACCCTCAGCAAATTTGCCGATGACACCAATCTCGGTGGCGCAGTTGACACGCTGGAGGGAAGGGATGCCATCCAGAGGGACCTGGACAGGCTTGAGAGGTGGGCTAATGCAAATGGCATGAAGTTCAACCAAGCCAAGTGCAGAGTCCTACACCTGGGACGTGGCAATCCCAGGCACAAATACAGGTTGGGCAGAGAATGGCTGGAGAGCAGCCCTGAGGAGAAGGACTTGGGAGTGCTCATGGATGAGAAGCTCAACATGAGCCGGCAGTGCGCGCTGGCAGCCCAGAAAGCCAACCGTATCCTGGGTTGCATCAAAAGAAGTGTGAGCAGCAGGTCACGGGAGGTGATTCTCCCCCTCTACTCTGCGCTTGTGAGACCCCACCTGGAGTACTGTGTCCAGTTCTGGAGTCCTCAACATACAAAGGACATTGAACTGCTGGAACAGGTCCAGCGCAGGGCCACCAAGATGATTAGAGGGATGGAGCACCTCTCCTATGAGGACAGGCTGAGAGAGCTGGGACTGTTCAGCCTGGAGAAGAGAAGGCTCCGGGGAGACCTGATAGCAGCCTTCCAGTATCTGAAGGGAGCCTACAGGAGAGCTGGGGAGGGACTCTTTGTCAGGAAGTCTAGTGACAGGACGAGGGGTAATGGTTTTAAATTGGAAGAGGGGAGATTTAGATTAGATATTAGGAAGAAGTTCTTTACTGTGAGGGTGGTGAGGCACTGGAACAGGTTGCCCAGGGAAGTTGTTGATGCCCCATCCCTGGAAGTGTTTAAGGCCAGGTTGGATGGGGCTTTGAGCAACCTGCTCTAGGGAGAGGTGTCCCTGCCCATGGCAGGGGGGTTGGAACTTGATGATCTTTAAGGTCCCTTCCAACTCTAACCATTCTATGATTCTATGATTCTATGTTTGCCAGAGTCATAGGTTGAGAAGCAAGGCCATAGCTATGCTGCTCCCTAAGTGGAGGCGACGTGGTGTTTGGAGCAGTATGAGGGATAGCCTCTCAGCATCCCTAAGGGCTTGTGCTCAAACCTGGACTTCGCTTTATGCATGGAGCACAAAACTCTAGGCTAATAGCATCTTAAAGTAGTCCATCTATTATCCCTGTACATCGGGAAGATATTTTCTATTCTGTCCAAGCCCTTGGCAAGCTTAGGCTCTGAAATTTTCATTTGATACATAAGGGTTGTGTAAGTATTTAACTTCAATTATCAAAACAATATTGTCTTTATTCCTTTGTTCACTCCGGAAGCTGTTCTGTTAGAGATGTTAATGTTCTTCCTTAATAAACCTGGTTTTATTATACCAGTGGAACACATGAAAGGACTTAGCCTTCTCTCTCTCTCTCTCTCTATGTATATATATGTCTCCAAACAGTCTTATTTCAGAATACCTCAATCTTTACTGAGGTTTGTATTTCAAGTGCTCAGGAAGTTCCTAGACAGAATCCAATTTATTCAGACACATGGTTGAATTGTGAGAATTATGCCTTCAAGTCAAGAAACCACAATGGCTGTTAGAGCATTTTTATCTAACTTAAAAAGAAACTAAATAGCATCGTACTCAGGAGTTATTTGCCTTCTTAAAGATGGGAATCTAGGAACCGGGCTTTATTGATCCCTTCTTTGCTGGTCTGAGGTTCCAGAACTTCCTACTTGTAATAACTGGGGAAACTGTTTTCTGCTTCTCTGGGCAAACCAGCAGCGTAATCTGACTTTGTTTCTTTGCTTGTTTGTTTATTTCTGTGGTTATGGATGCAGGGTGTAATAGGTATCTATTAAAAATGTCTGGACATAACTTCCTATCACCGTGCTTCAATCATATTTGCTCTCTTAACTGTACATGCAAATTTGGATTCTGAAAGAAAGAGACCACTTTCACAGAATCTTTTTTTAATAAGCAAATAAGACTTTAAAATGCTGTTGCCTTTTTCCCAGGAGTAAAGCAATTTGGCAAATACAACACAAATCCACTAATAGCTTTGGCTGTGTTTGAAATGTCTTTTTACCTCCAATGAGTAAATAGTTCGCCAAATGTTTATCCCTGTTGTACTTATGATATTTTATTAATTTTAAGAATATTCATACAGTGCTGGAGCAAAAATAGAAAGGGACCATCTGATTTGTGGTTTGTTGGTTTTACTGGTTTTGGGCTTTTTTAGTACTAGCAAGAAAATAAAGGAGGGCATGAGGAGAATATCGTAGATTATAGGAAAATATTTAGGGTAAGTGGAAATGACCTGACATGTGGTTCTTATGTCAACTGATATTACAGGTACATACGTTGCTGTGTTTTTTCCTGAATTTATACTGACATTACTTCTGGATTACTTTTGGCCCAAATACCTACAGGTTTAGTGTGGCAAGAAGTTTGCATCTTTGTTGGTTCTTTATTAGATTTCAGTCCAAATTAAGAGTGAATGCTGATTGGCAACTTGGTGCTGCTGTGGAGGAAGGGTCAGGCAACAAATATTTTTTCAAATAAGCTTGTAAGAAAATGGTGAAACAAGGAAGAGGCGTAGAGCCCCTGTAAGATCAGGTCTGTGGGAGTTTCAAAATGTATTCAGGCTATGCAACTATTTTCTCCATGATTATCTCTGCATAATAACACCCAAGAAGGGAAGTAAATAAGGGAAGTGTTGAAGATTTAGTGAAAGAATAGCTCCCCATCTTCAATTTTATAATTTACTGCAGGATGTTTTGTGGTAATTTTTTAATAAAAAACAGTTTTCACAAGATTTTTTTTTTTTTCTGGATGTTTGTGCTGCTACTGAGGGAAACTGCGGAAAGCTGACTGCTGTTCCAGTTTCTCACTAGAATGTTCATTTTAAGTCTCTTGAATCAAAATCTCATTCCTCTGTGCAAAACAGGTGTGAAGAGCAATTGGTTATGTTGTAGGAAGGAGTTGCAGATCAAGGAATAGTCTTAAATGAAGTATGTTCTTCTTTTAAACAAATGATACACTAATATCCATCCACTTTGTGAATGGTGAGAGCTTCAGTGTAGAATGCACAGACCCAGTGGTCTACTTAACCTCTGACTACACCAGGTCTTCTCTGCCTTCCTGTCCCAAGTAACATGCCTTCTAAGGGAATTCTGAAAAAAAAATCCAAACTAAACAAAATTCAAAAAGCTCCTGCCAGTAAGAAAGTTACAAAGAAACTCCAAGCATATATTTATTATAGATCAGTGGGATGACAACCTCTGTGGAAAGAAAATGAAAAACTCATTCCAAAAAAAAACCCGCTGGTGTGAAATCACTGTAAGAAGACTAATTCTGAAATCACTTAAATCAGAAGCTACACCCTTTTATTAGAAACAAGATTGATTCTCCAGCAATTTTACTGCAAAAAGTTTAGCCCATGTTATATAATTCTGTTGTGAAACTCGTGTTTTGCTCCCTAAGAAAACAGATATAATAGTCTGTATACATGCCTTTGGATGTTATCCCCAGTTATCTACCCAGTCCTTACTCAAGCAAAATTATTCTTCTGAGTTACAGCAATTTAAGTTTTAAAGGGAAGATTTTCAACAGGCTTCTGAAAATATCGAATTGGTGTTTAAACAGCAAGGATTATTTAAGTTTTGGGTTGTAATAGTGTGTCCTGGTTTCTTTGGTGCATAAAAAAGTCAAGGCATAGATGAGTTGTTGGATGCATGTTGGCTGTTGCACTAAGTATAGAAATTGAGTAATGCACAAATGAATGCTTGCTGACAGAGATAACAATGAAGCTACAAAATCACTTTCAATATTGCTTTTATATAATGGAAGTTTTAAGTTGCTGATGGGTGATAATGTAAAAGTCTTACATGTTTTGGAGAAAAACAGCTTAACAAAGTTTATTGAAACATACTACTGAATAGTTTTGGGGTTTTTTCTTGTTGATCATAGAGAAGAAGTAAAGAAACAACATTTTCTCTTGTGCTGTTGCAGCAAAGTACTGTACATCAGAGGAGAAAGGTATAAGCTAGGATGCTGAACCTGATGGTTACAATACTAAACGTATGAAAATTTAAAGTGGTGTTCTCAGCATCTGCACAAAGGGCAAAATCCATAGAATCCTAACTTTAAGCAAACTTCTAAAAGATGAAACTGCTGCATTCATATCTGGCTCTGGTTCTTAATATTATTATTGCTCATACCTGACTTTTAAATTTTTTTAAAAACTTTCAAGGAGGATTAATCTGATAAAAATACAAAAATATGCTAAACAATGAAATAGGATCTTAAACTGGTTGTGAATAAATACTTACAGTGGAAGTGCATGATGGGACAAGCTCTTATAACTGATTTTACGTCAAGGTTTTCATTTAAATGAAGACTAATATTGCCTGCTACAGTATTCTTCTTGCTCTCCCTTCAACTCCAAAATAGGTTTGTTTTTTTTTTCTCCACTCTTTTCCTTACCCCTTTAAACATTTGTCATCTTGATCTTATTAACTGTTACTTGCAAGACTCTTCTCACACTGGTACCTGCAAATAATTGTATTGACTTAAAATCTGTATACCGACATCTAGAACTTCATTTGTTTCACAGGTATTCTATAGAATTTAGCATTCAATAAATGAATCAGATTTTCAAAACTGTTCCTGCTCTCATCAGGGGATCTAACCTCTTCACTGGGACTTGTATTTGACAATTGCAGCCTAGTAACAGCTGCTGCACTTCTTACATTTACGACAATTTGATCCTTAATTTATTTTAAGATGGAGAAAATTGTTGATAACTCAGATGTTACTTTTGCATGCTTTGGGGGATTTTAATTCTCTGAAATTCAAAAGCAAAGCTGTAGTTTGGTTGCCACAATTCTATCACAATAGTTTTTCTGCTCGTCTGCTACACACCATACCTGGAAAGGCAGTCAAACATTGCTGTTGTGACAGAAAAAATATTACCTGTCTTTGTAAATTCATTTTAATTTCCTTGATTTGTGGGGATTGTTGTCTAAATAAATTCTCGGTTTTAATATCTGGCATATCTGTATGGAAACACAGGAAGAATCTTGTACATGATGGCAGGCATCTGAATTCAGTTCTAGTTAGGAATAGAGCAGTAAGATGAATATGCAATTATGACTATCTGTATTTTTACTTGGAAGTTTTCCTCCGGAGATGCCTGGTTTAGGGCAGATTAAAAAGAATTTACTGCAAAAACCAAGCCATGGTTTTGTGTAGCTCTTGTTTTCTGCTTTTTTTGCTATTGTGAGGAAGAAATTAATTCCACAAGTCAAAAAATATTTTTCCTTTTGTAAGGAAATTAAACTGTAGAGACTCTGTCCTATGAAGAATTGTAAGTACTGTAGCAAATATACACACACACGAACGTTATGAACTCTATCTCATGCGAAACACATTAGAGCTAATAAAGCACACATGAGTACTTACAAAGCAAACCAGAAAGAAGCCATCATTTCCATAAGCCAGAAATATTCTCCTATTAAAACCCAGAATTTCTTTTTAAAAGAGTGCACCTTGGTAGGGTGTTTGTGGTGAAGTGTGTGAAAAGCCACTAGCATGAACTGATGTGCCAAAAGAAAGCGAATTTAAGTTCTGCATTCAATGCCAGACCTTTGAACATACAAATCTCATTCTCAGGCCCATCACTGCTTCTTGGTTCATTTTATTTATTTATGAGATAATTATATTCAGCTTTGAGTGTATAAAGCAACAAATTACTCCCAAGGCTCAAATAACTTTGTTCTGTTGCAGTTTAGCAGTCCTATGCATAGACTGCTTGTTATATAAGGTGGTAAGAGTTTTTTGTATTGCATAGTTCTGACTAGACCATAAAAAGATTGTGCAATTACTCACAAGTCCCCATCTGACTTAACTTGTGAATAGTTGATACTGTTTTGCATACAGATGGATTGCCATGGCATGGCTGTGATGGGGGCACAAAGGGAGTTAAACAGATTTAGTCAGAGAGGTTGTGGTGGGAGGAGGGCACAGGACCCTGCTGCAGATCCTCTGCCATGGAGATAGGGAGAATGAGTGGGACGTGAGGCTTGGGCATTTGGTGCTGCATCAGCATTGCACACCGTATCCTGTCGGGAAGGGTGTGGGAAGACATGCAGCCGACTCAATATGAGTGATAAAGCAAGCTTCAGTGTTTATTCAGATAGCTCAGATATTCATACACTTATTGTAAATTATGCCTACTTGTCACACGCTAATTGGCTAGGCTTCTAAAGATTACATGTTCATACACCTCCTACTTGCAGTTTCTGCTTCAAGGTTCTCCAACATTCCAGAAGGACACTCTCCCTCTCTCCTTGTTTATCATTCTCGCAGGGTCTGTGTGACCTTGGCTTTTCCTTGTCAGCGTAACTTGCAGTTCTCACCGAGGCCTATTGTGGCTAAAATCCTACTCACGCTAAACACTTAGGCTAACAAGAGGATTGCTTGTACAATGCTTCTGTGGATCCATGGCCCTGCTCCCGCAGCCATTCTGCAACAGTATCCCAAGACTAAACCCAGTCCTATGTGTCACCATAAGCTATTGTGATACACGAGGCATAGCTGCTTGGTTATGTCAAACTACTTCATGACATTTGTCCTCCAACTAGGCAAGAATGTAGAAAGCAGAAAAATTGTGTAACCTTTATCCAGTGCATTCTTAGTTTGACAACCATCCCCCCCATTCCCAGCCACTCCACTAAAAAAAAAAGTTATTGAAAGACATAGGTACATAACTTCATGAGGAATATTCAACACCAGACCATTGAATCTCAGACACTTAATTGCTTTCACTTATTGAATATAGAGCAAGAAGTCTAAAACAGGGTTCCTGGGATTTTTTTTTTTTTTTTGATTGTTGGTTGTTATTCTCTAAAATGATGAAGACAAATGGGAGAAATACTATAGGCTTTGAGGCAGAAGAAATGGTTAAAGGCACCTGAAAGATAGGTACTTTGATTCTTATGTCTCTATGTCTTCAAGAGGCCTCCCTTAGAGATGGGTCTACTCTTCTAAGGATTTAGTGTCCCTCAAAACAAAATTGTGTACCCATCTTGGGACAGAAAAGTGTGTCACCAGATGCTGACTATTGTAATGAATCGATTATTTTCATCATTTGAAAAATGTGTTGCAGTTAGTTAACAGTTTACAAGATAATGTGTCTACTAGAACTATGAAACATCATTTCCTTGTCTTAGTGAGTTTACTGAGACTTGTACTCTGCATTCTCCCAGTGGAATCTGTTGTCAAATCTCAAGAGAAGTCTATTAGGACTTGGAGTATTCACTTTAGATATAATTGAGAGCTGTCAGTTCACTAAGTACTCTCTAAAATTGGGTACCTATGTTCTTGCTGAAACTACGGGATTTTTTTTCTAGTAAGAATCAAGTGTTTAGTTTGTCTTGGATTGACACTAGTATTATCTTTGTGTGGGACTCTAAAGCACTACTCCACAAAAAAAGCAAGTATCTTGCATGAGAAATTTGTCCTTAAGAGGATCATGGGTACCTTAATACGCTGAATTAAAACTGATAAATAGCACTTGCAGAAAAATTCTCAATTTCAATGAAAATTGAGTATTCTATGAGTGTTTTTGCAAAATAGTCTTTGGCGTGAAAAAACTTTAAGCTTAAGTAATCATTTTCTGTCAAAATGGTTTAAATGATACCTCTCAGTCTCTTGTTACTTCTGCAATGTCTACAGTTGGTGTGTAAAAGGAAGCGTTTAGATTCCATGATGAGTGCAATACAAAATGATTGGCAGGCTCTTTAAAGCAAAAGTGGTCCTCTGCATTGTTCTGAGCTAACAGAACCTCCAAAAATACTTGTAAACATATCAGTTTTGTTTTCATTGAATGTCTAATGACGAACAAAAATGCAATTCCAAGTAAGATTACTTGCTAATAAAAGAACCGTGAATAAGACTTTATGACAAGCATGATGATAATAATGAAGAAGGCATCATAAGAGAGAGGTTATGAAAAAGCAAAGTCAGCGTAAGATAGGTGGAGGTGACAACCTTGTTAAAAGTCTTTACTGAATACTTGTGACAGCAGGTGAGATGAGAGCAGAGACCAAAGTAACAGCAAGCCTATTCAAATGAAAGTATTATCTTACTAGGTTGTTTAATGTTCCTTTAAGAGGTATTGTGAAGGAGAATATTCCTTAAAAATTACTAAAAATAGATGTCAGACTCTTTTAATGGAGCAATTGCATTGCATAGGAAAGATCTGTAATCTGAGATAACTATGCTGAGATGGATACTACTGAGAAAAATAGAATTTGCTATCTTTTGTAGACCGTGTGGAATGAGAGAGGTGTGAAATCTAGGCATAGGAGTACACTAATGTCGTGGTTCTGAGCAAATCAGAACCGAAGGACAGGTAGC
>VXBW01006477.1:10922-121983 GCA_013400375.1 Thinocorus orbignyianus
AAAAAAAAAAATACAAACTAAAGAATCTGTAACGTAAATTAGAAGACATCTTCTGTAGTCTTCTGTGCTTATATTGTTTTGGGAAATGACACAGGCAAAATGAAATTGTTCCGATGGAAAAATCATCCCATCAGTAGTGAAGTGGAAACCAGTAGAAACTGGTTTCAGTTTCTTTAAAAGAAATATCTTCACAATACTTCAAGTATAGATATCCAAGTGAAATGAAACAACTTGAGACAATCAAGTACCACTTACACTTAACTTTCTAATAATGTAACCAGGAGCATCTTCAATTCCCTCCTGTGTACTTCCCAGTCAAAACATGGCAGTTTGTTCCAATGATGCAGCCACTGTGGGGAGCCAGATGGCATTCCTCAAGGGATTTTTAGGTTTCTACTTTGGTGTTCTATGATCAGGTGCCTTATCTTTCCTGAAGAGTGATTAAAATTAAGGTTATAATGAAATGTAGATGACAATGCAGTGCATTGTCACGATAATTAGCTGCAGAGGAAGTTTGCAGAACTCTGCTGATCCTCAGTATGTAGCACATACAGGTAGCAATGGATTGACTCTATCGAGCCTTAAAGGAAACAAAAATTAGTAGAAAGGGGAACAGAATGCAGTCCTATACTTTTAGACATCACTGCAATTGGTGTTGCTCATAAAATAAATAAGGAAAACAAGTGAAAGGGATTTTCTACTCTTCCTTACTAGCTTGCACAACTTGCAAATAATTTTGATTATTAAAAACCCTGTACCTCAGTCCTCAGTGTTTCTTACTCTTGAATTTTAAGAGCTTTCAAATTTTTTTTTTCTCTATTGGTCCCTTTTGATCCAACATTGTGATATTTCGTAGATTAAACGCAGCCCTAGAAAACACAAATTTTTGAGGCTTTTACAGATTCTGAAGAAAAATAATTTAAAAAAAATATTCTGTCACTCAATACACTGTTCCCCAGGTCACTAAAGTAGCTCTTACTAGTTAAGTAAGTATTTAAAGTGTGGTTCAGCAGCTTTCAAGCAAGTTCGTTTTGTTTCGGTTTTGTCTTTATCTGTTTTCTCCTGCCTTGGAGGAAAGAACTCTTCCCCCAGAGAGGAGGAACATGGTTGGGGCCTGTGGTCTGGAGCCCTGTACTTGTATCTTCTGTGCTTACTGTGACAATAAGCTCAAGTACTTAAAAGGCATCATATTAAAGGATCCCATAAGCCAGCAGAGGCATGTATCACTGGAATTCTGTGATGATTTGTTTTTTCTCAAGTATTTACTTCTGCTCCGAATGTCTTGGGAGGTTGCTCACCCAGAGTATAAGGTTAGAGAAGGAGTCCAGTCCTCCCATTGCAGCAGGTACAGGGTGTCCTAGCTACACCACCTACCTGGCCCAGCAGAAGCAGGTAATTTGGTTTTGACAACTTAATTCTTACAATCCGAGCACAATATAGGTCTGCAGTTCCAGCTTAGTGGTATGATGCGTAGTCACAATATTGTGACAATGTCAGGAGGTCTTATTAGTTCTGTAAGACTATAAAGTTAGTGTCACAAAACCAAAAGTCTTCTAATTAATCTGTAGAATTAGACTCAGTACTCTGGTGAGATTATATATAACTTTGTAACTGCATTCAAGAATGACAAAAGAAGGGAGAGGCAATTCACCTCAATGCTGCGTGAAAAATCATTTTGGAGCAAGGAATCATTACACGCGTGGAAATGAACAGGGAAAATAGTGATTACCTTGTTTTTTTTAAACTCCATTCTTATGCAGAGTAAATGCAGTGTTGCACTTTAGGAGCACTTGCTGACATTCCCTATAGGAAATTGTTCAAAGGGGACATAAAGAGGATTAATGCAAAGGAATGGAACTTGGTAAGACCAAGGAATCATCAGTGATATTCTTTGCTACTTAATGTTGGGAACCAGAACGTTTGTTAGTGACCTGAGAGTAGGAAGAGAGTACGTGTATGTGAAATCTGTGGACAAAATACATGTTGGGAATATTTATAGTGTTCAGGAAGAGCTAATCCTCTCACATTGTGTGACTTTGTCACCAGACTAATAGGAATTGAAATGAAGCTAATCAACGGATAAATTTCAGCTGCTAATGTGATGGAGCAGTGGAAAACACTAATGTGATTTTAGAGGCCATCAAGCAAGGCATTTCTGTTGGAGACAGTATTAGGGTTGTTGTTTGAGGACATGCAGGATCTGATTTGCAATATTGTGTACAGCCTGGCTGAAATTTTTCAAGATAATTACATACAAACTGAAACTAGTGATGTAAGTGAATGAAACAAATATAAAATAGAAATAGTTGACTATTTATCTTCAGTTAATAAAATTAAGATTACTTTGTAAGATAATGAAAAATATCTAGTCCTTAACATAAAGAGAGAGAAGAACGAGTAGCGCTGTAAGAGTAAATATTCATCGTAGTTCATCCTACCATCTAGAGGTCTTACTTATAAATTTTCAGGTAGTTTAGTGTTTCAGGTGGGGCTAGAGGCAGAGTACAAGCTATGCAGAGAAAGAGCTAGGTAAATTCACAGAGGGGAAAAAGTTGGATTAGGTGAGCTTCTGGAGAAAATATGTGATATATTATATGGTTCCTCAATTATTATTTCAACTTGCCTTTCTCTGAAAACTTGGAATTGAGTGTCTGTCCATGATAAAATGGGACTAGACTTAATGACTTGGGTGGCTTGTAATAACCCTGTTTGCTGACACTAACCTGTCAAACTCCACTTTCCCTCGGCTGCAGAAATAAAGATGTGGCTCTGAAACAGAGTTTTCAACAGTAGCAATGAAACTCTTGGGAGGTAACTTATGTCTCTAAGTTCCAAAACCTGAAACTTAAGTTCCTTAGGCATTGGCTAGGTTTTTGAAGTCTTTCCGTTTCAAGATTGTGATTGCCTTGGAGAGTGTTATCACTGAATGGGGTTAGCTAGGTTAGCTAAGCATATGTGAAATGCCTCAGGCAGTTTTCAGTAGGCATGACACAATTCATAGCAGTTAGGTTTGTTTTGATTCTTTCCCTCCCAAGCTATTCAGTTTTGTGTTTGTAAGTTTTTTCCTTTCTCATGGAAATGAATAACCCTAACATCAGCGCATCATACCTTTTATGCTTTAAACTTTCTTTTCCACTAGAACTCTCTGTCATGAAAAATACAATGTTCATTTCACTAACATTGACAATGGAGATTGACACAATTTGAGGTGTCTTCCTGCTTCATGAAATGCATATCTTTTTCTCATATTTTTTGAAAACTTGTATGTCATGAAAATTCATCATGTATCTCCTTTGCTTAATGAAGATCTTGAGTACACTGAACTTCTAAATCTGTGTCTGATTTTGCTTGTACCCAAAGCGTTACTTTTCTTCTAAGATTAGATAAATTATCACCCTTAGGAGAGCAAAAAGCATTGTATGATAGAGAGCAATCAAGATGGTGATTTCTTGGTAAGAGCACACCCTCAATTGTTGGTTCAATTTTCTTCTGTAATTAATTTTTAATATCCCCTAATACGCTGTTGAATATAAGTGGGAAAGGAGGAATCTGGCCCTTTTTTTTTTCTTCTTTTTTTTTTTTCTTTTTGTAGTGTGGGATCTGTGCCCGCAGTCAAATGGGTGATCATCAAAACTATAAGGACTATAGTACAAAGTGGTTTTGACCATACTTTAGAGTATCAGTGCATGCATGGTACTAGGGCAGTGTTGAAAAATGTGTTACTCTAATCAATTTGTAACTTCAAAAGAATCTGACTATTATTGCAATTCTTGAGGTTAGAGTTAAAAAAAATAAATAAATAAAGTAGTTTGTGTGCAGAGGAGGAAAAGAAGAAAAAGGTTTTGATCTTTCCCTCACGTCTTCACGTGAAACTATCAAGTTCTAGCCACGTGTTCAAACTGGCTGCAACAACATTGTTTCATACCAAGAGAAAGCGGAAGCAATACCAGGCCTAGGGAAGCCATGAGACACATAGGTCTGGCCATCTCTTTTTGAGATGGAGCTTAGTCCTACAGTTGCAGCTCTGTGGGCTCTGGAGATACTGCCCAGACCCACCACCAGTTTCCATGGCTGCTCTGGTGATATTCCCTGGCCCATGCCTGTGCTTGCTTTGGAAGGGAAGAAAGAGTGCTCATGGGAAGGGGTTACAGGCAGGCAACACCCACAGAACCACAGGTTCCTATGGGTTACAAACGAACCAATTTTGAAAAGAAAATTGCTATAACATGGTCTACTGTAACTTTTGGTTCCAAGCCTTCTGAAAAGTAGATCTGGACTTCAGGTTTTATTTTATCAGTCATCTAGGATGTGTTTAATTCAGAAACAACTTTTGTTCTGCAATGAAAACAGAAATCCACAGAATATTATAAAATACTGAATTTCTTTATATACTATCTCAGTTACCCTTTTTCAAAAATAACTCAATTATATCTGAAATTGATAGTGATACCAAACAAAATGCACAAATTACTATATTAGAAGTATTTTGCTTAAGAGAATTTCATCAAGATTAAGTCTCATCAAAGTTAGTTCTGAAGATTTAAAACCTTGAAACTATTAAAAAATCTGACCTTGAACTGTTTTCCTTTATGCTAGAACTGTCTAGGATTCAACTGACACCTCCAAAGGAAAAATTGTCACGTGCACCACAGAGGTGTTTTATTGCTCGTGTAAGGGGAATGAATTATGAATCTGTGTATGTTTGTCAGGGGTAAACTCATGACTTAGTCAGCTGTTGTGATTAAGTTTGAAATTACAGAACTCTGGCCAGAAGATGTGTTAGAATCATCGTTTTCTCTTGATATCAACCAGCTAGTTTTGTGGAGATATGTTTGCCCTTTCCTTTAGATAAGGCATGGTATGTCTTAGCAAATTATTAAATAATACCACATTCAGGTAATTAACTAGTCTTTCAGTCCTTTCTCAGAAGGACAACCTGCTGTTGGGGGAGCTGTTGTATCATTTGTTTTGTATACTTTAATTTACAGAAGGGTGTCAGCAGCAGGGGCAGCTGGGGTAATGAAGCATGAAAGAAAGGGACAAAAAAGATGAAATTGCTGGCACTGCAATAGCTCTTTCAAAAAAACCCCAAACACTAATATGGAATTGCTAATCCTATGCTTTGGGACTTGGGAGAACATCCCTGAAATGCCAGACCTGCCTCTGACATTTACTTTTGGCTAGCACTAAGCTCTCCCTCTATGGAGAGCTCTGACTGATGCTGTAAAGATCTCAGCCACGAAATTGCATGGTTTATGTCCCCGTCTCCTTCGTATTCCCCCAAAGAATTCAGACACATGTACTGTAGGCTTTGCTGTTACAAAGAGATAAAACTATGTAGTGTACGTTCTTATATCTATATGAAAAAAAAAAATATGTCTTTCTCTTTTGGGGTAAATTTGCCCTGTGATCATTCTGATTTCCCTTCTGTTTAGCAGCAAGCATATCCTATCATGAAGCGAGTCAGACACCTAGTGTCTGGTTTAAATTCACTGAGTCTGTAATTCATACGCTAAACATGCTCACAGTTGTTGTTTGGCACTGAGGAAACCTTAAAAGACTTTACACAGGAATGTTTAAAGGATTAAAAGTGACAACTATAAATCTAATAGTAAATGAAAATCTGAATCTTGCGAGGAATACACTGATTTACAGTAAGTTACATGACTGCTACTGTTTTGCATAATATTTACTGTAATTGCTTGTAAGAAATAAGTATTGCATCTATCATAGTGTTATACCTTGGTTTTTAGAAGTGACAGATAATTGAAGGTTTAAGGATTTTGCTTTATTTCTTGTTGCCTAGGGAGTAATCAGCACATTATACTTCTACATGTCAAATTACTTAGTAGGTGGGTTTCTAGATATTTTTTTTCATTAACATCGACAGCTGTATATTTTCTCAAATACAGAAGCTTGCATGCATAAAATAAGTATTATAATGCAGAAGTATCTTTCCATTATAAACTATAATAAACTATAGAAATATTATTTCTGATACCCTGCTTTGCTTGTGAGGAGGTTATTTACAGAATCAAAAGACAGTTCTTGTGTATGATCTCAAAAATTCTCAGGTAAAGTTCTTATGTGGTTGCTTTATGATGGTTCTTTTCATGAAATAAAAAGGTTTTGGGGAAAAATTCCCTTTATCCTGTTTCACTGGAGCTTTTTTATACTAGTCACACTTGTAGTTTTTTGAGATGCATGTATGGATTTCCTAACAAAACATCTCCTGCCCAGAACTGTTAAAATGCCAGATTGGTAGAAAACTTGCAATTCCTGAAAACCCTATTGTTTATTCTCGGAACTCTTGCCAGGTTTGTACATAAATGTGAATCCAGATGATTGATTTGACCCTTCTATCTTGAAATTTCTGTGAAACAACTTTTCCATATTTAGTCAAGTCTCAGATTCATTGCCAGTGTGACTTTAAATGTGTAATCACCAGATTCGTTTGTAAGCCTGCCCCTCATCTACATTTCTGTAGGTAAATAACTGAAGCTCTCTAGACTGATCAAATCACTAGAGAAGCTGGATTGGATTTTAACTCAACACTGGTATGGGTGTTGTTTGAACTATCACAGAGATATCTTCAGACTCCAAAACATTTCACCCTGCACATCAGCATCTTTAATCGTATTTACATTTCCAAACCTACACTTAAAATTTTAGCTGAATTTAATAATTACAATAGTGCTTTGAGTTTTATTACAATCTATATTGAAACAACTCGTTACCAGAAAATAACACACTTGCATAAGTCTCGAAGGACTTAATCTGTTCAATGTTGTAGAGGAAATTTGAGATAAGTATTAAGGTGCATTTTGGCCTTGGACTCTGCCACTGTTTTTCTTGGGGTTACTATTTTGCTGTTTCATTTCTTCATCTCTAATGGTGATTACAGGCACATGGAGGTAGCTGTTGTAACATGCCATAAAGTTCATAAAATTGAAAAACCATCTTGTTAGTTAGGAAATAACTGGAGGAGGAACTGTCTTAATTGGGCAAGACCTTTTGCCTTTAATATTGGCTTTCTAGCCCTTGCTTTAGGGTACAAGCAACATTTTATTGGTGGAAACTGCACATTGCTTCAGCTATATCAAGATTTTGTTGTATGTTAGGAAGTGCTAATGGACTTTATGCCTAACAAAGCAAAAGCCTTCCAGTGTGTTAGGGAAGCAGTCTCTTATCTATGCAAGTATCTGATACTACAGTAAATTCATCTATATATACAAGGAGACCTGGTGATTACGGGCCTCCTTTCTCATGTTCCTAATTCTGGGAAATATTTTTTTTCAGATAGTTATCAGACAAACATTGCTGGTGCAGAAGAGATCTTCCCAATGCCAGTAGGTCTTAAGCAGTGGTACCCTCTTACCCTTCTGGAAAAAAAAAAAAAAACAAACCAAACTTAATGGAATGTATTTCCTATGGATAAAATACTAACACTGCTTTCTTTTGGTAATTCTGTAATGTTAGGTACCTAATATTAAATCTTGTTATTAACAAACTGCTAGAACACTCTGCTGTATGAATGCAGCACATTAAAAATGAAATACAATTTGAAAAGGATAGATGTTACCTGGGGGACAGAATAAATGACATTAGTAGGCTCCTAAGTCAAAAATAGGTGGTTTAGAGTCTTGGGAATATAAGTTATGTTTATTTGTACTTCGTAATGACAGAGTGTGTTCTGGATTAATGTTGTGTGTTTGTGTATATATACGTTGATAAGATATCTATATAGAGAAGTCAAATTGGTTTAAAATATATTTAGATAAGGTATTTGTACAACTAGGAAGTCTAAACATTAAAGACTCTTGAGAATTTTTGGACTGAAGCTCATTAAGCTTGCCTCTATTAATGGATTTTCCAGAATTATTTTCCTATTTCACCTGGTGACAGAGTGAGCTATCTGGTTACTTAATTGTTTTTGTTTTTTTCTCTTCCCCAGATAGAATGATTGCCAATATGTCTTGTTCTAGGATAGGACTTTATTGAATTCTGAAAGTAATGTTAAAAAAGGAGCAATTTGGAGTAAATCCTAAAGGGAATTTTAAATTGTTATGGGATAGTTAATTCAGAAATAAAAATTATTTCCTCCCAACAACACTAAATAAAAAACGAAGGGTATAAACCTTTTGTTTTCAAGATTGAGTATTCAATATTGCTGGGAAGGCTGTTTGCAAAACATACTCATCAGCAGAATGTAACAAAAATTGCCTCACTTTTTCTACCAGCTCAAAAATGATGGAGATTATATAGTAACGTAATCAAGTTCCAGTTGTGCCTGTATTGATTTAGTGAACAGTCTGACGTGTTTCACGGTTGCTTACATAACATGTATAGCACTTTGTTCCCTGCCTCTTTGTATAATATGGATAACTACTTCTGTTGAAATCTAAACGTGTAACTTTTCAATTAACATAGAAGACACCAGCAAAAAGCATGCTAAAGTATAAACTTTTTTTTAGCTACTTAAAACCTATCTAGGTTTATTAGAGTGTAGCATCTTTGTAGTTTCTTTTTCTAGTAGGTAAGAAAGAAATTGTTCCTTTCTTGTGCGTAAATCAAATTCCTTCTGTATGTGTTGAAGCTGTCTTCAGTATAGTTTTTTACTTTGTGCTTGCAGAATAATACCAGTGTTTTTAAAATCACAGATGTTCAGATGTGCCTTAGGTTTTGTTCTACAGACCCAGAGTTTTGCTGTGTAGCAAGGAAATCCTGCATTTT
The DNA here is from genome assembly GCA_013400375.1 of Thinocorus orbignyianus. NCBI lineage: Eukaryota > Metazoa > Chordata > Aves > Ciconiiformes > Thinocoridae > Thinocorus > Thinocorus orbignyianus. Next base: position 19,656 of record VXBW01006477.1, read on the forward strand.
TACATGGTAAATAATTATTTAGCCTTTCAAAGCTCATATATGCTAATTAGACTAGGAAAGTAAATTAATCCGTGTGATGGATAGATTTTTGTGTGAAAGAAGGAAATACCCTTTGACCTGTACTCTTCTGAAACAGTCACTGTTTTACTGAGGAAGAATAAATGCTGTAATTACCTTTGGGGCCCTGCTGGGTGCTTGGGCATTTGGGAAAGTCCTGATTTAGATAGCCAAACTATGAAAAACTCTTGCACAACCTTTGCTAACCTGTGTGGGGAACTCAAAGCTAACAGACTTAATAAAGTCCAGTTGGGTTTACCCTGGGTTGTACAGTTTCTTCACTAAGTTTGTAGGCCAACTATTTCTTTCTCCCTTAATTATTTTTCATTCAGCTTTTTGCATCTCTTGAAGCTCTTAGCAAGAGCCCTGGGAAGGAAACAACTAGGCGAAGGCAGTTTAGGTTGGGTCTTTTTTTTTTTTTTTTCTTTTTTCTTATTTTTTTTTCCCCTCTTGTCCAGAGTGGAGGATACAGAAATTCAATCTGACCCATGGTGTGATGGATCACTATTGTCTGTGTGACTGAAACTGTTGATGAGGATGACAGATGCCTAAGATAGGAACTTGACATTTTATGCTTTATCTTTTAGATTTATTTTTTTTTCTGGTAGGAGTTCAGAAGTTTCTTTATTTGTTTTTCACAGTTCCAGGCTGTGTCAACAGCAATCTCTAGGAATGAGACAGAAATTAATGGATGAGACAGAAATTAATGGAACATCAATAACTGCATGTCTTAATGTTTCTCTCGCACACCTGGTTTCCCCCTTTCTGAAAATATGCAACCAGACCAAATACTTACCTTTGAGTGCACTGAAGTTTCTACTCTTCTGTCCATTGACATCAACAAAGTTTGTCTTGGCTGCTAAGGCCTTGCAAATTGCTGTTTAAGTAGAGCCTGTGTGCTGAAAAACATAGTAATTTATTAACAGTTGTATGAGAGGAGAGAGATTTATATTTGTTCTTCCTTCTCCACCCCCAGTCCTGGTGCTGAATATGCATTCAAATGAAGATGCTGCACTTCTGAGCTGATGCCATGCAATGAAATCTTTAGGCTATTTTCCATATTCTTAACTGTTGTAACAGTTGTAATGTGAGCAAATATTGATTGGATCACAGCAGAACAGAATACATTTAATTCTGTGTTGGTTTCATCCCTGTTCTGGAAAGGTGCTATCACTTGCTCCTCTGTCTTTTCTAACATCTGTTTATCTATCAAATGGTTATGACAAGAAATTCAGATATCACATCCATTCCACAACAAGACTATAATATTGCAGGGTAGTCACTGGGAATGGACACAACTCTGTCCAAGCAGAGGAGACCATTAAGCTTGGATTGTCCATTGCGTAAATTCCTAAATATTGACATGTTGGATAAAAGGGAAGTTATATCAATGCTTTATTTTCACAGTATAAACAGTCTCTTCTCTTGTATTAAACAAAATAACCCACAATGTCTCCCCTCCGGCCCCTCAAACCCTGAAAATGAGATTCTTTTTTTTCATTCAAACTGGAAAATTTGGTTTGACACCAAGATTTTTATTTTTAACTTTTTGAGAAAAAGCATTTATAACTGGATTGTAAAAATAAAATTTAACTTAGTTTGGTATCATAAAAGCTGAACGACTTTAAATTTCTTATCTCTGTGAAAAGAGGTATAAAAAAAAAGTCAGTGTTATAAATGCTACTCTCGGGTACATTTTAGAACGTGTATATTGACACTGAGGCTACATAGCCATATTTTGAAACATGGCAGATATTTAGAAGCATGAGATAATTGCAAAACATTTAAAAATCTGGCATTAGACACTCATATGTTACTAAAAGTAATTATTGTTTACGTGGCAGCTTTATAACAGTAATCAAATGGTTTAGGCAGATTTGGGGGCAACAGTAGTTCCTGGTGCTTTTTGTTTGAGTAGATAACTGTATGTGTGTCTTTAGGCACCTAAATAGTTCTGAAAATTACTTATGTTTCCGTGATACTTACACAAATTTTGCTCAACTATCTTGCCAAAAGTGACAGTCTTTGACAGAACAGGGAGAAAGAAATAGAACTCAAAACTGCCTGACAAATAAAAAGGTATTAAAAACACAAAGCTGTTTTTAAGGAACTCAGGTATACTGGTTTTGACATCTGTTTACAAAGAATAAAAAGGGCACAGAAATAAAAAGAGAGATGTCAAATGAAATGGAACTTCAGCTGCTCCCAGGCCAACTTAGCTCTGCGAGGTGAAGCAGATGCAGGATCAGGACCAGCACCTCCTGTTTGATTTAGCGTGAGGGAGATGTCCACAGGTACTTGCTACCTTTCAGGTCTTCCACTGACCACTAAAAAGGAGTATGGATTGTCACTTATGACGGCTAGGAAATTGCTTTCCACAGAGTTGGAAATTAAAAATAAATCAAAACTAATAGAATTCTTTACAATGCATTGTCATCTTCTCCATCTTAAAGGATGCTCTTTAGCCTTCAGCAGAGTTGGTTGGCATTTAGGGTTTTTACATACACTCCATAGTACATATAGAGAATAGAACAGCTTAGGAACTGTCTATATTGTCAAGGAACAGTACCCTCTCTTTTGTCATGCATAAATATATAAAATCAAGGAGAGGAAAAAAAACCCTTGTAAAAATGAAGAAATAATCACAGACTGATGAAGACTTAATATGCCCTTGGCTGATTTACAAATTCAGAATTATGTTGAAAACTTAATAGCAGAAATAGTAATATGATACTTCATTTTACAATTAAATCATATTGAGATTAATGTCACTGGAGAAACCTAAAACCTTTAAATAAGGATTTTTATAAGAGGTATCCAGGAAAAATTCCAAGAACCCAGGTAAGGATAGTGTGAAGTTATTAAGACACTGAATGTTGGAAGAGTGGTTTTCCCTCCTGGCATTTTTTGTGCTTTGTCATTAGAGGATTAAATGCTTTCTTTAGAAGTTTTGGTATACTGGACTCATTTAAGTACCAACTCCACGTAAAATACCTCTTTTGCATATTTATAAATAGGGAAGTGCAATTTAAGCTTTGAATTTTGCTGGAGATATTTTTTTTTTTTCCAGCCCTTTTTGCATGTTGCTGTACGTATTAGCATTAGCCTCATTACCTCATTTGGGCTCCTTGCTGTGATTTTAACCCATCTAGAAATTCCTTCTTACCAATTCCCTTAACTTAAGGAAGCATCCCACCGCTACATTGAATTTTTTAAAGTGTTTTTTTAACAGCTGGGCCCTGGTTGAGGATACCTCTCTTGTGCAAGCGCATGGAATCTCCCCCTGCTCCCTGCTTCCATAGCGATTGAGGGTACCAGCAGCAGCGTGGTTTAAACCTGACTCATGTTAGCAGAGAACACACTCCTGTGAAGCTGAGTTTTGCGATTTCAGATCAATCATTTGTTGCAAGACAAGGGACTGTTTAGTAAAAGTTTCAGAGAGGAAGCCAAGTGATGGGGAGCTAATAGCTGTCAAATCACAGTATTTCCTGTTTTCCAGCTAAGGCTTGGCAATTTTCTTACTAAGAATTCTCGAGTGATACATTTTCATAAAAGCCAATTCCTACTTTATCAGCTCTGCTGTTCTTGAGGGAAAATCAGAGCTGGCAGTGCCTTTGCAGACCTCCCGAGCACGACCTGCCCCTTTCGCTGCCGTGTATATTCTCACGGTGGCCAGTGGGTGACTCTCTTGGCCTGCCTGCTGGGACACAGGCTGGAAAGAAACGGTCAGTTTCTTGTCTTCTTGAGTTTTATTTGCATCTCAGGAGAAAAAAAAAAAAAATGGAAAAAAAAAAAAAAGCTTAAAAGGATAAACCACTTTCCTTATTACTAGCACTGGTTTCCCTGGAACACAAACAAACACAACTTCTCAAACTCAAGGCTCTAAGAAATGGTTCGCTCTTATTTCACTTGTTTTCAAGGAATGATGTAGCCTGTGGTCATTTGTCTTCCTAACACATCCCAGACAAAGACCAGAGTGTTCACCGAGGAAGCAGAACTGTGGCACAAGTTACTTCCAGCCTTCAGCTGCCAGGCTCGCTGCTGGGCTGGCCTGCAGGATGCACTTGTTCCCATTGGTATCGCTTAGCCCCTCCCAGCTGGACCAGTGGGTAACAAAATGTGGTTTAGACTCTTAAAACAAAGTCAGTCCACAAGTTAGGAGATACACAGATGTCTCCTCTTGTCCTTGCTATTTTTGTAGCAGCTACGCAGAAATGCCATAATATTGTTGCCACTACAAGAACAGAAGAACTTTTCACAGTGTTAGTTTTTTACTTTAGAGAAAAGCTGCAATATTTAGCAAACGCTACAAAGCTGGAAGAACAGCTTTATGGAAATACAGTTTCTCAGTCATTGACTTAAAAACAACTTGCACTATTTCAAATTGGGGATTTTTTATTTTTTTTATTTTTTTTTTTTTTTGTAATAGGAAGTTATTTTTCCTCAAACGGCAAATTTGGGGAAGCTAAACTTAAAGCGGTTTCTTCTTTTGTTCAGTTCTGTTGTTATTTTGAGTTATACTGAGACTATCTTACGATGTCAGCTGTGATAATTGAACTGGATAAGCTTTCTTCAGATACAATTGAGAGCAAAAAGGAGTCCAAGTCAGATTTTAAGGAAGACAAATTCAGTGAATCATGTGCAGATTATCATGGGTTTCTACTTCACTGCTCGCATTCTGCGCCAGCTGGTAAGTATACATTTATATAAGCTATTTCCTCAAATCTGTGTCTACTTACTCATGTAATATGTTGCAAGTAAACTATGAGACCCAATAAGGAAAACACAGGATTTGTTGCTGTCACATGCATGCAATATATGAAGTCATTTTTACTTTATCTAAAGGATAGAACATATATCTGTGTAAAAAATAAATAAATAAAAACATCCTGAACACCCTCGCATGTAGGGTGCTGCTAGAAGAAGAGCCCCAGAGATAGTTATCCATGCATTACCTTGAAGATGAACTTTCCTTAGGAGATGATACCGGTTTTTGTAAGTTAGAGCTGCCCCCGCAGATGCTCTGGTATTATAGTTTGCAAGGCACGTATATATGTTGTGCTCACTCTGGCTCCTCTTTTGCTTTTCTCTGGTGGGTTGTTTTTTTATCACATCAGGGCTTGTGAAAAGGCAACTGCATCTGCTGTAGGATTATTTTTTTTTGGTTGGTTGGTTGTTTATGGCCACTGTGGTTCATTTATTGTTTTTATTTTGTGGCAAGTGTTACCTATAGCTAGAATAGTTCCCAAAAAAATGTCAATTAGACAACATGAAACTTTAATTTCTCTCAAAAACCATAATCATGAAAAATGCAGAATGTAACTGCCTTGGATTGTCTAATATAACCAAGAAGATACATCTGCAGTTTATCAGTGGAATATCAGCTATGCCCTTGAAATCTTCTAAAGTATTAGATGGTCATCCATCTAGGAAATACCTTTAAAGAATAACTACTCTGATTTTTTGTGAATTACATATATATCTTGACCCCACAAGTCCCAAGGGAAAATTCCATTTTGATGGTGTTGTCATTCACTCATTACCCCTGGAACAAAGTGCAGCCAAGAAAAATGGAGAATACCTGAATGTGGCACTTTAACCTGTGACAGGACAACCAACCTGCAGTGGAAGACTGCAACTTTCATTTGGCTAAAGTAGGTAAATATGTAAATAAAAATGATATTTTTAACTCTGTAACAAAATTTTAGAACTGTTTGCTTATCATTTCACTTCTTAAACATTAAAGTGGTCAAATGATTGGGATGTCATGCTATTTGTTCTTTTGCAAGAAAACCAAATAACTTATGCTTTTCTTAATAGAAATTTTCTAATTTTACTTCCTGTAAAACATTCACCTCATTTTTGTAAAACAATTTTGCCAGTTGATTCACTTTTGAGAGTTTATCTTGTATTTTTGCAAGGTCAGGAATGAAGTGTCTGTCTGTTCCCCTGGGATCTTATATTATAACTTCAAAATTGCTTCTTCTACCCCAAAGAAGTGCCACTGAAGAATTTATGCCTATACTAGCTGATACAATTTGTTATATTCCCTAAATATCAAAATACGTTGTTTTAGCCTACTCAGTCAATCAAAACTAAAAATGAACTTTCAGCAAAAGCAGCGTTTTGTCAGTGGAACTATGCCATTCAGAGTTCTACAGGAAAGGCATATTAAAAAAGTCAGATTCCCTTGTTGAGATTCTTCTTTTAAAAATAAAATAATTAATTTTCTGAATGGAATTGTGTCTTACCTATATTTTTTGCAAAGACTGTTTACTATTGCTAAAACAGGAATAGTGCTAGCGAGTGTTTTTGACAAATGTAGTGTCAGATTTTGAAGATTTTTTTTGTTTGCTTTGTGTCTTCTCCATGGGAAGAATCAAAAATTGCTGATATATTGTCTTAGCATTTCAGGGTTTTATAAATGATGAGTTAAATCAAGTACAATCTCATCTTTTGCCTTCTGAAAATTTCTGAAGATATATTTATCTTACCAGTGTTTCAGCAAGCCCTTTGTAGTTTCCAGTGTTGTGTTGGATTGGCTGAAGTCGAAGTGGAACAGTGTAAACAAATCTTATTTGGCTTCCACATGTCATTTCCTAGAAGTATTTTTTACGTGCACAGCCATGGCTATTGATAAAAATAAACAGCTTTTGCATATACAAAATGATGGACACTATTTTTCATGAATAGGCTATTTCCTAACAATGATGTTTCATAGGAAAAATGAAAACTTTGACCTATGGGAAGCAACTGAAATCTTGTGCTTAGAATTTAGGGTTGGATTTATTTATTTATTTATTTATTTTTCGAATTGCAATAATAATATAAAAATCTTCAATGAAATCCACATCCTATGGAATACAGATGTTAAATTACTCTCCTACATCTTCTTTGTTAAATAAGGCATAATGTTGTTATAAGCAAGCTTAAACAAGCTTAGTTTTCTGCATATCGCTCTCTTTTCAATTCTCATGCAAGTACCAATTCTGAGGCATATTTATTTGGGATCTGCAGATACATTGGAATGCAGAGCGGAGAGTAATAACAGTAGAATAAGAGCAACAGTACTGTTAAATTAACATTCTCTGCATATAATACATACTTTTTTAATGCAGAGTGTTATGGAACTCTTCGGGAGTTTATCACTTGAAGTGTAATTCTGAGACATTGTTTCAAAAGATGACATTCTGAAATGCAGGACCAAGCTTGGTTGACCAGTGCTCAATGGCAGCTCAATGACAAATGTTGGTTTCCACAGCACTTGAGTTACCTGGACACTTGGTGAAAGTTTGAATGGAGCAGAGTGGCACCTGGAGACAGAGTGGATGATGTGGGGTTAATGGGTTTTTAGAGATGTCAAGCTATCTATAAGAAAATAAAAGGTTTTTTTATTTATCTCATACACAGAATTTTTAACACAATATGATAACATGAATGCCAATGTTACAGCTACTGCAATTTGCCTTCATCAGTGGACAACAGAAGGCTATTCATAATATAGAAATACAGGACCAGATCTCTCTGTTTTCCAGGGTAGAATTTCTTCCAGGGCCTGATGTGTTTGCTGTTCAGACTTCTCACAGGAAAAAAGACTAATCTGAATATTCCAGTTGTATATATTTGTGCAGATTTAAACCTTATTATCCTGTTAAATGTTGTTCTGCTTCATCTCTTATTAGCTTGGAGATGACTGAAAACATTCAACCTGCACTAATGGCCTTTATCTCCTAATCTTTGTTTTACAACTGTAAGACAAATAATACTCAGAAACACTTCCCTACATAAATTCTCTAATATGTTCCTAGAAACGGTTTTGTCCAAATAACTCTTGGTATAGAATAAAGAAATCTCTTCAAAATATGTGTTTAAGGAAGGAGGGGAAGCGTGAGCCAAAAGGAAGGTTTTTAGTGGTATAACTAATAGTGGTGGGGTCAGAGTATGGCACTCAAACTCTCCTAAAATAAGCTATATATAAAATCCCACATCGCAGAGGAGTAAAATTATGTACTTTGTGATATCACAGGAAACCAGAATGAGAAGCAGTGTAGTATTGTCTTAAAGAACCTTTCCTCTGTCAAAATCAAAATATCTAACAGAAAATTTACTGGGGAGAAAATCCAAAATAACCTACAGTTTTAACTCGATTTTTTTTTTATTGCATAGCCCTATATGAACATCCCTTAATTGAATATATTTTCATTATTTCTCAAACATCAAAATACTCTGCTTACTTAAAATCTGCCAAACCAGTGTTTCTCTTTTATAAACTTTAGAAGGTAGTTTAATTGCTGAATGAAATTTTTTGTTTATGCAAATTGAAGGGCTTCAATTATGGTTCCATCACAATGTCCATGGAGCTGAATAAATAAGTCGTAGTTTATTGCGTAAGTCTGTACCACATAACCAGTTTGCTTTAGTTACTCACACTAGGACTAATAGTAAAGTCAAGAAGGGAGCAGACTCAATATACAAATAATTATGTCTAATGGTTACAATCCAACTGAAGTGCCCATCTTCAAGTGAGCTCTGTAGGAATCTGCAGTGCGATGCAGCATCTGTACTTGAAACACTGAGTTAATTTTTGAAATTATATGATATGATTACTTGAAGTGCACAAATCTAACAAAGTAATCTTTGCACAAGGGTTAGATGCTGCTGTTCTACTTCTCTTCCGTTTTCTTTTACAAAACAAAAGATGAAGAAATGCATTTTTCCATCATTTCAAGAAGCAAATGAGAGACTCCAATCAGGAAGATCAATATCCTGAAATAACCCCTCTACTAGTTATTCCATGTCAAACCAACATTTAGTTGAAAGCCACCAAAAAAGATAACTAGTTCAGCAATAGAGCAGAAGTATAAGTTATTAGCAGTCTCCTAACCTCAGTGCAGTAGAATGTATTTCATTATTTCTGATGGACAATGTTATTTTTAATTCTAACTTTACCTTGGAGGCAAACTATGTCCAAATGACTAAGAAAAATCTTGCTGATTTTGAAAATGAAGTGGGCATCTTGAGTAGTGACTGCAGGTGAAGGGATAAGGGGAAAATTGTTTGTTCATATGTATCTGGAGGCTGGGTCTCAAGATTACTTAGTATGTCTTCAGCCAAGCTGAGATTTTAGTACCAGTGAGAGTCTTTTTGCTATTCAGCCTAAAGATATACTACAAGATAAAACAGCAAGATCTTTATCTCTCTCTCTCTGGTGTTACCTTCTGTACCAAAATCTCATTAATAATATACAAAAATGAGCCTGTAGATAATGAATAATTCAGAGATCGCAGAGAGGCCAAATGTACTGAGGCGTTCACCCCTGCCCCAATGGGTCATGACTTGTATCCTCACATGGTTACAATAAACGGAAACTAAGCTGGATATAGAAATCTGATTTTTCCCAGAGGCATCATTTCTCTTCTGCGATCTTCCTTCTCCTAATGAGCTATTTACTTTCAATCTGAGAGTTGGGTAGGTCAACTAACTCTGAGTAAAGACGCTCTAATGATTTATAATCGTGGATTTTTATTTCCCAAATTCCCTCAGTAGCAATAGATGAAATATGTCTACAAAAAGAATATACTGCCCTGGAAGATATTACTAAAACTTTCCCTAGTTTGAAAAGTGCAGTCAATACATACAAAAGGGATCAGTGCAGACCTGGTAACATATGTCAAAAAATGGGAGTGAGAGTCAGGTTTGAGCAGCCTTTCTGTAATGCTGTATATCTTATACCTGCCAAGTCTGAATACATCAATGAAACATTTGTATTTTAGTTGTGAGAAGTGAGTCTGTATGCTTCAGTCTTTTCTCTTTGAATAATGAGCATAAATTGACAAGGTGGTCTCCAGTATAATATAAGATGCAAAGTGACTAAGCGTGGGTGGAGTGTTCACTGAGATATTTAAGGTTTCTTAAAACTTTAAGTCTGGGGGTATGTCTGTATATTCTAACAACATGTTTTAAAAAAACAAGTCTGAAGGTCATGAGTGTTATAAGTAGAGCAGACTGATGTCCATATATCAAGTGGTAAGTTTCATAGTAAGTAAAGGATGCTCTTCTGCTGATGCAGAATGTGTTTGTATTCTATGTTTGAACACAGGCTTTACTATAAGATCTGATAACTGTGTCTAGACAGTATGCAATAAGGAAATAAATTATGTCACTTAGTACGTGGTCTATAAGCTATTGCTTACAATCAATTTTTTTTTCACTAATAAAGCAGCCCATATTTGAGTTCCCATTACATCATCATAAATGCATAGAAACTCTAGCAGATTTTCTAGACCTTTGTGACATTTATATCAGTATTGTAATATGACCTAAATTAATCTGATTTAAAAAAAAAAAAAAAAAAAAAAGGCAGCAAAACTTCCTGAAAACATGTGTTTAGTACTATTTAGAAGGGACATCATGGGAGAAAAAACTATACACAGTTATCGGTGTAAGCAGTTGAATGTTATAAATAGAAAGTTTTGAGTGGTGCTGGAAGAGACAAGTGTGTTTTTCCAAAAGCACATGGTAAGAATGAGATTAGTAGGCAGCCAAATTCTGTCCTAAAATGTGCTGGTGTGCTGGTAAAATAATAAATTGAGATGGTATCTTTAGGGATTATGTATTTATATATGCAAAAGTATTAGTAATTATTTAGATTTTTATCATATTTGGCTCCTGCCTTTAGGGGTGCACAGGGAAGTCACTTAGATACAAATACATCATCCTCTTGAGCCAGTACAACCTTTCTGACTGTGTACTTTTTGTAAAGAGGATCAGCCTCAGGTTTCTGTTTTAAGACCTCAGTTTCTGAAACACATGTTCTTTTCTGTATCAAAATAAAACAGCACATTAAAACAGCATCCTAAATTACATCATGTACATAAATCCTTCAAGTAACAGCCTAATTTTGCTGCTATACTTCTGCTTTGCTCCAATGCAGTGTACTTTATGAAAACTCATATTGCAGTCAGCTATTAATACTAATTATTTCAGAATGCTGCTAACAAGAAAGGTAGTAAAATGTTAGTAAACTTTGTTTGAAGGAACAGAATGATGTGTGTTGAAGATGAGCTGTATCAGTCTTACCCGACTCTGAAAGAGCAAGCTAATTCCTACAGTGCTTTTTTTGTTGCATATTTTGAAGCAAATAATTTTCTTGTACTTCCTTTTAAAAAAGAAATTCTTTCTTGCATTCATCGGTGAGGTTTTATTCTGGTAGTTGCTTTAAATTCTCTTTTCCTTAATCTCTTTATTTTCTCCCATTTTTTCCATCTATGATAAGGAACAACAGGTCAGTCATACTGGAACTGTGCATAAGAGGTTAAAACTAATCTCTGCTTTCCCTTCCTAGGCAGTGAGAAAAAGGAGTAAATACAAGAATTCCATGAAATCATTAAAATTACTTGAGCCAGTCCACACTGCAAAGTTTTTTTAATCTCATCTGGTATATTTTTGCCTTTTATATTTCAAATATTTTGATTTTGACACTCCAAAGCTGCTCCCACATCTCTTTCCACTCCAAAGTTTTCAATTCTGCAAGAAAAGATTATAAAATATTCAAGGAAAACATCTTTGTAGGGTTATTCATTTGCTCAATCTTTTCTTCACCCTAACAACATTCTGCTGAACCTGGGCAAGGGAACTAATGAATTATTTAAGCGAACCACCATCAAAACCTCGAGTTGCAATGTCATAGATTGATGCTCCAGATTCCTGCCATCTTATTCTATTTTGTCAAAGGATGAGACATACAATTTCTGCATGCTTTCTCTTCTGGGATCCTCAATAAGGCAAGCTCTGTTAGTGAAGCTTTAAAGAGACAAAAATTAATAAATAGAGGATCTTGCCCTGCGGGCCTTGCTAAGCCAAAATGGGGGGTTTTATTCAATGGCACTTTGGCAGACTACAGACTGGATTATTGCCAATCTTTTGGAAAGACAATTTCTGATGTATTTCTAAGTATAATTCTATTCATCTGTGGGTTTTATAGGATGGTTGTCTTAAAAAATGTGTGGACTCTGGACATTGTCTCTGAGAAAACAAAGGACTATGGAAAGAAAAGCCTAGTTTTGCCGTAACATTTTAGTTAACCACTCATTGTGGCTCTGCAGAATGCCTGGTATGAGGTGCTGATTGTTGCTGCTCACTTCCATTGACTATATCAGGAAGTCAGGAAGTCTAGTGACAAGACAAGGGGCAATGGTTTTAAATTGGAAGAGGGGAGACTTAGATTAGATATTAGGAAGAATTGTTTACTGTGAGGGTGGTGAGGCACTGGAACAGGTTGCCCAGGGAAGTTGTTGATGCCCCATCCCTGGAAGTGTTTAAGGCCAGGTTGGATGGGGCTTTGAGCAACCTGCTCTAGGGAGAGGTGTCCCTGTCCATGGCAGGGGGGTTGGAACTTGATGATCTCTAAGGTCCCTTCCAACTCTAACCATTCTATGATTCTATGATATGCAGTGTTATTTTAGAAATAAAACTGTAGTAAAAATAGTAAGTGTAGTATGGGTAGCACTGAGATTTTTTTTCTTTCTGTCAAAAAGACAACAGATTGAGTCATTCAGTATTAAGGAACTCTGTGTGTCTCTATATTTACATGCCCTTTTAATTTTTGTTTATAAAAACCCAAGGAGAACATAAATCTTCAGAATTCAAGGATGACTGAAACTAAGTTGAACAAAGTTTATTCCAAATCTTGACATCTTATACTTCTTGAGAGTGACTTGGCCTTGTTCTCTGACTAATTTAACTAAATGATGTAACAAATTTGGGGGGGTTTATACGTTTTTTCCTTTGCCTCTGGAAGAATGCAGTTTCATACATGCTTTTCACACAGGATATGCTACTGACTTGTTCACTTATCTCAGGAAGGAAATATTGAGGGTCATTCAAAGAAATACAAATGGGTGTCCCATTTATAGATATTTTGTTACCTTCAAATTTCACAAAGTTTAATGCAATGCATTTTTGGCATGTTGCAATGTTTCTCTTAATTTGTAGAAAACCTTGTTTCCTACTGTTATAATTTTGATCATCCTATGCTTCCCTTCTGATCATCTGTGCTTTGCTGGGAAAGAAAAGCATAGAAGGTTTGGGAACTCTGGGAGGGAACTGTTGCACTTCTCTGTTCTTTATAGAACTTACAGAAATTCCCATACTGACCCAGGCCAAAATCCATCTCATTTGTTATCCTGTTTCTAGCAGCCATTAATATCTGCTCTTTCAAAGGAAAGGAGAATAGGAAAGCATCTTGTTGGTCGTGTTTCCAATATCTCCTCAAGAATACCCTACTACTTGATGCAATTACGCAGCACTGAAGTCCCATAGGATATATGACAATTTGAGAAAAATCAATCTTTGGTTTCACCAATGCAGATCTTAGTGCTTGAGGGAGAAGTTCCCAAACCATTATGTTTAATTAGTTCAAAACTACAGTAAAGTATGCTTAAATGAGTCAGGAGGGGGGGGAAAAAAAGTCTTCTAGAACTGATCATCTTATGATTTTCACTGAAAGCCCATAATTGACATTGTGAATACAAGATTACAAATCAAATTCCTATTTTGGCACCACTGTTGGTTCCATTCTTGCTGTGTAGCTTGTATTTTTCAGAGTTTCACAGGGTCTGTTACTTTCTTTCTTCTTCATGACCAGGGCATATTCTTCTTTCCTGTTTGGTTTAGGCAATATAGAGCACCTGAAACAGTCTTTCTCTCTGTTCAAATTACTGACTTTTTTTCCCCGACCTTTGCACAAAGATAACTTTTCTCATCTGTCCATCCACTTTTTTGATGTGGTTTTGTTTCCCTTGTGACTTCACTTTACGTTGCATTAATATTTTTTATTTTTAGGATCCTCTTTCTCACTCATTCTTTTACACTTCTCTCTTCTTGGAGTGATAACTTTCTCCAAGTATATCACACACTTCAAACATCCATCTTCAGTTCCTTTCTTAAAACTTTCAGTACCTGAACTTTTCTTAATTCTTAACTCATTCTTTTAACACTCTGGTTTCTCTCCCATAGTAAGATGTTTTGTGACTTTCTTTGCTGATGCCAATGATATGATCCTGCTGATGTTGATTACTTCCATTTCTTTCATGCTTTCCTTTTCTTTCTTAATCTTCTTTCAAAGAAAACCAAACAAACTCCTTTTTCTAAAAGTCTAAAAAATTGTATTTTAAGTGTGTACTTTCCTCTTTATTTTAGTTCTCTTCATAGAGAATTTGAAGTTGGTGTATTTCTAGACTCTTTTTGTGAGTGCAGTTGACAAAACTACACAAGATATGATATGATGTACACCATCTGTGTAAATTTTAATTTCTCCAATAATAAAGAATTTTCTCTGGTATTATTTAGGCATCTTTTTTGAAAAATCAGATGTGAAGAGATTAAGGACCCTCGATTAAAAAGAACAAAACACTAAAGCTCCTTCTCATTTTGCACACCTATGGGTCCACTTAGCATTTCTGGAAAATTAGGTCCTGACCAATATGCCCAAAGACCACGAAGGAGCTGATGAGCCATAAACTCTATGGAGATGCTTGTGGGGTTTTCTGTTCTTGTTGGTTTTGTTCTGGTTTTTGGTGTTTGGTTTGGTTTTTTTTTTTTGGTTTGGGGTTTTTTTTAATAGCAAATTTTTCCAATTATATTATTTATTTGGTGTAACTTTTAAATCTCACTGGATGTAGTTAAGCAAGAATAAAATATAATGCTTTTTGCTTCTAGATAAGAAAGATAATTTTAAGTTATTGATAATCTCTTTGCACGAAATGGTAAAAGTATACATGAAATCAGGTTGTGCTCTGTTAAATCGAAAGGGAAGACCAGTATTGGGGTTTGAGTGCCACTTTTGTTTCCAAGTGATAAGCATATCATCTTTTGTAGCTCCAATTTTGAAAGTAGGCAGAGTAAGTGCAAGGTTTTCTGCAGCTGTAAAGCTGAGAACAGCCAGTCATTCACAGGTTTACACCTGTTTGCTTCAGCTGGGGGACTTACCTCAGACTTGTAATGCAGACATACATAATATTTAATCCTGTAGAATATCACCACAGGGAAGTTCAGCTGTGAGCATCCAAATTATCTTACCTGAATCATACAGTGAAACTCTTGTTGAGAGTATGTGGAGTAAGTGTACAAAGATGGTTTCCCTGTTTCTTCTTCATCAGAAAAAGCTTTTGGTGCAATAAAGTGCTCATTTACTCATTGCTGTGCTTTAAGTATTACTCTTGCTCTTTAAAAGAGTCATAAGGCAACTTAAGCTGTTGGGGAGGAGCGGCTGAAGTGAGTTTTGAAGAAAGATTTTTTTACTTTATGGGATTTTGTTGCAGAAATGCAAATAGATTTGTTCTGGGTAATGCTTGCAGATAGCTCTGCAGAAATGAATCTGTAACTAACAGCTTAGAGTGAAAAAAATGGATTAGCTGTTTTGCCCATAAAGAGGAGGGAGAGAACCAAGGAATCTCTTGGATGTATCAAGCTTGTGGCAATGTGCTTTTTGAAGCATTTTCTGTGGTGATTTGAGATCTTGTTAAAACCTGGAACAACTCACAGCATATATATACAAATGCTGACTTGGTCGAGAACAGATTGGGAAGGCGACCACTTGGTGTTGTCAGCACTCCTTTGTTCACTCTGTGTGCCATGTGCGAGTGAAACAAAGGTGTGATCCAGGCTTTGGATTTGTAACAGTAAGTGAGACATAAACATACGCCCCAATGTTCCCTCTCAGCTTTTGAGAAGATATTTAAAAATAAGGGATGTAAAAACCAGATGAATGCTACAAATATGAAGCTCCTGCACATTCCAAGTTGGCTTGTTAGCTTTGTTCAAACTGTCCTCCAAAAATAGTTCTGATGATAATGCCAGAAATTAATGTTGCCATGGGATCATTTCTCTCTCTTGTCGCTTAGGGTAGCAGGGCAAAAGTTTTCCCTTATTCATCTTTGTTTCTAAAGTAGGAGCAAAAGCCCTAAATACGCTGTTTGAACGCATGAAAGAACACACCATGTTATTAAGTTAATGGGCAAAGATTACTTAGGTTTGTTCTGCAACACTAGCTTTTCTTAGCAAAGTGTTGGGATTTTTTATAACAAGTTATAGCAGTCATTTGCTGATTATCTGAGTTAGAGCCCTGACAGGAAGTTTCTGTTCATTATAGGTACAATTAATATTAAGAAACATGTTCCCAATAATGTATATATATACATATATATAAAAATTTGAAGTAACTGTCATAAACCTGATATAAGGCTACAAAGTTTGTAAGAACTTTCCATCCAATAGTATATTTTCCATACAAAGAACTACCATCAAGCCAACTCCTTTCCTCTATTCTCCAACAAAGCTCCCAGTGTATCCAAGTCAGCTCCAAGTGTGCTTTCCTTCCCTGCACTGAAGATGGTGATTGGATGTGAACAAAAGCTGCTGTGCAGAGCTCACTTAAGAAATGCGAAGGGAGTTTGGAAGAACTGTTTATAACAAATCAAGGGTTGGACTGTTTAGTGTCAAGCTGGTAATTTTGTTCTCAAAAGTGGAATCCTACTATTGTCTCACATTTTGCTCTTGCCATTACGGCATGAATTGCATTTTGACATGTTTTATAACTTTGGAAAAAATTCCACAAATGACTGACCCTCTAAGATGGAGTATAAATTATTTCTACTGATACTTGTATATCAGGGAGAAGGCTTGGGTCCTTAAATTGCTGCTGTGTGAGTAGTCACTTTGGGCAGCACATTGCTAACACCACAGCATGGCATCCAGTGCTGCCTAAAGCTTTCACACAGAAACTTCTTTATGGTGAGGATGACAGAGCGCTGGAACAGGCTGCCCAGGGAGGCTGTGGGGTCCCCTTCTGTGGACATTTTGAAGATCTGCTTGGGTGCAAGTCCTGATTAATGTGCTCTAGCCAATCCTGCTTTAGTAGAGGAGTCAGACTAGATGATGCCTGCACTAGTAGTTTGTGGACTGACCTGCTGGAGAGCAGCTCTGAGAAAAGACTTGGAAGCCCTTGTGGACAACAGGATGACCATGAAAAAGCAATGTGCCCTTGTGGCCAAGACGACCAATGGCATCCTGGGGTGCATCAAGAAGAGTGTGACCAGCATGTTGACAGAGGTCATCCTCCCACTCTGAGCTGGTGAGGCCACATCTGCAACACTGTATCCAGTTCTGTGGCACCCAGTTCAGGAAGGAGAGGGAACNGTCCTAGACAACTTTCCAACTTTGACAATTCTGTGATTCTTCTTAGCACTGTCTCATGTATCTAAATTTTCCAATGCAAGTCATACTGAGTGACCTAACTGCACAAAGTTCTTTGTTTTCCCCCTCTGCACTGACTCCAAGGCTGCTTGTTTAAGAAAGGCTGGGTGGGAGTCTGTGTTCCTCAGTGTCAGCCTTGGGTACATGAACAACATGGAGATATAAAGTTCAAACTGCAGTCCTATTTACTTGAGTGCCAGTTAGTGCTTAGAACAGTCTCTGGTAGACAGGAGTTGACATACTACAACATTGACATACTACAAATATTTGACACATTGAATGTAAAGTTTCTTTGTTGACTATTCTGCCCTGAGACTTTAATTCCAACAAAAAATGACCATCAAATCTTGCATGGAGCCACACAATAAGTAATTATTAGAACTTAGTTTTTAAATATGTGTAGTTGCACAAGATGTCAAAAAGTTTAAATCGCAAACAAATTCTGAAGGCAGATTTTAACTTGCCAATTTTCTTGCAGCATATGCTTAGGCTAAAATCTGATATTAGTATTTCAATGTGTATAGCTAAAATAAAACATCACAAGGTGTAGCGGGAAGAATTATAAACTTAGTCATATCTAGAAGTTTGACCACCTCTTGCACAAATGCTTTGTTGTATGGAAACAAATAATGAAAATTACATCCTTTAATAACAGTATATGGACGTTTCCTGATTGAAGTCTTTTGGGTTTTTTTTGTTTTGGTTTGTTTGTTTTTAACAAAAGTATAAAAATACTCCCTCTGTAAGAAAATCAGTAGTTAATAGGTTTTTAGGGAAGAGAAACGATTAACAATTACCATTGACAAGGACTTTCACCAGCAAGGTATTCATCAATTTTTTTGTGATTTTTGACATTTTTCATTATCAATGCCTTTGCAATTCTAGCCTATAAAAAGGATGAGCATTTGCAAAATATCTCTTAAGACAGTGGCATTTTTAAATTACTTTACCAGTCTTTTGCAGGCTGAACGTACAGCTGTAATTTTTACTTAAATAAGGAGCCTTGATATAAATCACTTCCGTGTTGTACATGTTGCATTTTAGAACTTATCTTCAATTTTATCAGATTCAGTGACTCTTTTACTGTGAGTAATGTGGGCTTTGGGTTTGTGGGGTGTGTGTGTGTGTGTCTTTGCATCTGTGTTAATAAGGACTGTTTCCTAGTATCACAATATCAGGATCCTGAATGTACAGGAACTGTACAGGTAATGCTGCAGTGTATCTTAGGAAATCTTTGGGGAAAAAAAAGATACAAACCCTAGAAATTCAATAGTGCAGCAAACCAAAAGTCTTTCTGCTCCACAAAATTCATTTATATGGCATTTACTGCAGAAACTGGATACTGCATACAGAGAACAGAATTAGTGCCTAAGATGTGACGTGTTATTTCTTCATCTTTACTGTTTCTGGATTGTTTAATACATTTGTTTAGCTTGGGCATAAGTTAGTACTTATAAGGAAAATCATCAGACAATTGTTGATGAAAGAATATCAACTAATTAAAGGTTAAAAGGTAACCTTTTAATCATATTCATTTGTGAAAACTATTTTTAGTTTAACATTGCTTAGAAACCATTAGTAGATTTGACTGCAGCTTTTCTCATGATGATTAATTAAATTTGACACAGCATTCAAACAGGAGAGCTTCCCCAGATGCTGGGAGGGTTGTGCTGACTTAGGCTAGGAAACAACTGGACCTTAAGTTTTGACTTCCTTGTTTACTGTTCAACCTTTGCCTTTTGGCATCTTTCAAGCCATTTCTGGGCTACTGATAAGATCTACTTCTGTTACTATTTTCACATATATAACAGGAAGAACACGACTGTGAAAAGATTGCATTTAATTTGCAATTCTCTGTCAACATTTGAAATGCTGAAACTCCTTTTATTTCATGTTGATGTCTTCATGGTTTGCCTCTTGTACCTGTAGGCGCTGATGTATCACAAGTTGGTTTCTCGCTGTTTCCTTTTGCTTCCTAAAATGAGACAGGCAGACTAATATTGTTTGCAGAATTTCTGCTGATTAAATTATCAGAAGGGACTGAAGAGACTAGGGTTTCCAGTATTTTCTTAAAGTGGGAATAGTGGTCTTACAGTTGCACTAAGGTGAATTTATAGAGCTAGTCTCTCTATTTTTTAAAAATAAGACTTGGATCAAAAGTTAACTTTTCCCTTTTTCTTTTCTTTTTTCTTTCTTTTTTTCTCTTTTTTCTCTTCTTATCAAACTATGGCAAATTTACTCAGGCAGAATGCAGACTTTTCCCTTGGCTGGATCTGGTGAACTTCTTAGAACAAAAGCCAGAGAGAGATGAGAAAGCTACTGTCTATTGGTGGTGCGGAAGCACATCTTCAGCACTGAAAATGTGAATCCATCTATAAAGAAATGAACCTGTGATATGTATGTCACTGACTGGCAGACTCTGGAATCAAACATGGAAAATAAATCAGCATTGTGTCACTTAGCTAATGAAATGCATTGGCATAAATTCTATTTTTTTTTTAGATGCTGGAAACCTTCTTTGATTTACTTTACCAGAAATGGCTCTGCTAATGTGGTGGTTCTGAGACATTCAGCCTCTGTTCTTACTATGTAATCTTTCTGCAGAACATAAAAATGATCAACATAGGCATAGTGTCATGGCTAATTTCTTTTCATCTTGTGTATTCCTCTATCAATAACCTTTCTGACACCCCTTCTACTTAATTAACATGATGGAAGATTTTTACCCTGAAATATAACAATACAGATCAATAAGCACTGGGTAAAACGTGCTTTGTCTGGTTTTCTTTCTGTGTTTACAGTATCGTTGATTCATTTCTTTGTATGAAAAGAGTGTTTTTACAAGAAACAAAAGCTTGGCCTTTGCTTCCTTCAAATCTTGGAACAGAGAGTTTCATACTCAGCTTATCTGCAGTACAAATACAGCATTTTCCAGAAGGACAAGTTTGGATTAGCTAGCTATGCAGTGTCCAAGCCAAGCAGACTCTAAGAGGGAGAAATTAAACTGGGATCCTTAGAGGAGAGAGACTACAAATTTTTGTATGTATTAGTGGTCCCTGCTGTTCAGGTTCTTCTTTGGAAACCCTTGGTTTTCTTACATTTTTTGAAGCATAAAGAGTTACTTCTAGTTTGGGTGGTCTTACTTCCTTTTCTTTTTTTTTTTTTTTTTCTTCTCTTAGTTTTTCCTGTCTTAAACTTAGCCTAGAGGAAATCTGAGGAAGCTGCCTCCACCAAATGGTTGCAATAAATTAAAGCATTTTTCATGCTTTCTCCTTTTAATATTATTCTTGCTCTCAGTGTTCATATTTCAACTCACAGATTGTGATTCTTACCCTCCCTAGAATTTGAAATAGAGGAATGATGTAATTGATAGCTCAACACATCCTCTTTAACATGGAGAATGAAAAGAAACACATCCTTCAAAGGGTAAACTTATTTAGCAGCAAAAAATCTTTTCAGATCAATTCTCAATTTCTGGTGCAGTTGCATATAATTGTTGTATAGCATTGTCAAGAAGAGAAAAGTTCCCTATATAAATTTTTTATCAGTTTGGTTACCACTTTGTTTTGAACTTAATCTCCACTAGCTGCAGCAATCGTCCATTAGGCTGATTTTATTTTTCACCTAAATCATAATGGCTTGAAATGTATAAATGATTCAAAACATAACTAACCTGCTGTTTTGACAGGTAGGCAACAGGATAGACCCATGTCATCTGATGTGCCTTTTTCCTGTCCCACGTAATTTTTCTGTATTCTTCCTCCACAGCCAGTGTGGTGGTGTTCTGAAGCCAGAGAAAAGAAGATAAGATTTCTTCACAGCTTTCAGGAATAGGGTTTTTAAGGATCATACCAAGAATGTGTTTAGTCATGACTTGAGAGCATGTAGGTGCTCATGGAGAAGAGGCATCTCCTGGAATAGTGTTAAAGAATCAACCTAGGAGTATGCTGGTGGCATGGTATCATTGAAATTTGTGCTTAATAGGTGCTGACTGACATTAATTTCTCATGCATAGAACTTGCTTGGGAGAACCTTGTCAGCCATTCAGCATGCCAGAGCCTGTTCTAATAACTTACTGTTTTCCACGTTTTCTACAACAAGATATCAAAGGCCATCACATGCTTGTGCCCACAATTGTTTGATTTGCTGGTAGAATTGTGGCTTCAGAAACTTGGCATGTTAAGCTACACAGAAAGTATGCTTATTTAACTAAAATGCCATTGATGAATATTCTTTCTTCTTGAGTTCTAAGTCTAGGAAGGATAGAGAAAGCAATTGCAGCAACTGGGTTTTGCTAATGGGATTTTGCATGTTTATTCTTTTGTGCTAAGCACATTTTGTACCACCTAACAGTTGTGGGGAGTGAGGAGTGGGTTTTTTTTGCAGTAATAGCTGCCTTTCAGAAGATAGACATGCTTATTGTTTATCTACAGCATTTATGACTAAACAAGACAAGCTTGGAGAAACAGATCTTGAAACTGTACTTTTCATGACAGATCTGTTCTCCCAGAAAGTGCCAGATGGGATTTCTTCCTGGAGGATTAACTGCTTCTTCCTCTTCCCTGTCCTCTTTTCTTAAGCCAAGTGCTTAAACAGTCTGGGAAGTTTGACTGCTAAACCCCACTTCTTAACTGAGTAATGTTGTGTTTGTCTTACACTAAAATCTTGCTTAGGGATGGTCCCATAGCATCTGGATAAGGTTAGCCTTTTCATGTCCAGAACTTTGAATCTGATGTTTTTGTTAATACATTCCTGCTTCACAATGGGCCAGATACCAGAGGGATTGAGTTAGAACTCTAGTTCAAATCATCTTTTTCAGATTAAAGTGGATGTGCTTCTTTTTTCAGTACTGTCCCAGTCTTTGTTTAAAGGGATCTGGCAGTTCCCACTCCGTGAACTGAAGGACTTGCTTGTTTAACGTTAAGATAGAATCTATTGAAAGGTAAAAATGTAAATACACTAGTTAAATGGGAATTTAAGATTTAGATGTTTTGATTGTTCCATTTGTGCTTGTTTTTTAGAGACCTGAATAATTTGAGTTAATCTCATTCTTCTGATTAAAGATGTAGCTGCACCATCAGGGAAAAGCACAGGGCAGGTATATATATTGTATTACTTGCTCTAATAGCTGTTTATCTGCATGTTCTTCCTCTGTACTACCCGCTGCGCTATGGCTGAAAATTAATCATCTTCTCCAGAATCTGAATGTGGGCATGATCAATCACTACTGCTCTTTACTACAGTGTTTTCTCAATGCTTCTCATTGATTTTTTTATTTAACACTAAAAAGTTTTCCAAAAAAATAATCCCTATTTTCTGTCTCTATCTTTTGATTTGAGCAGTAAATTGGAGTACTTTTTCCTGAAAGACTTGAATGTTGTTTCAGAGAAAGATTTATATTTATCATGTAAATCCTCTGCAGAAGTATTTTTCTTGATTCCTTTTTTTTTTTTTTTTTGCTTGTGTAGAGAGGTTTTGTTTATTTTAAAACTATTTAATTATTTGAGAATACAAATCGTAGCTGGTAAATCCACAAATCTCTCCCCTTCAAAAAACCAGATTATCTAAATAGATTTCATAAACATCACCCTTTTCTAAATCACTCCTTTTTAAAGATATTAATACATTTCAATGGTCTGAATTCGTTAAAAAATTTATAAGTTGATACTTTCCATATTCTGGGGTAATTTTTTCATTAGTTCTGCCCATCTACATTCATCTTTAGTGTTGGTGTATTTTGATGGCATACCACAAGGAAGTCTGGATAAAACTTATGCACTTACTTTATCAAACAGGCTATATATATCAACTCATACCTTTTCTTAGCTTCATAGCAGTATTCAATATATTTTGTTTGATTGACTTCATATAAAATAATCTTAAAAAAACAGTACTCTGGCCTTACAAAGCAAATCAGACAAGTAAATCCTATAAGAAAATTTTCTTAGTATTTGGATATAGGAAGAAATGTCTGAAACTGTGTTAACTCCTATCTGTATTGAATTCTTCATTATTATGGAAATTTTAACTGTTTTAATATTCTGTTCGTTATATGGAAGTAAATTTCAGTAAGTGTTTCTGTAGCAGCAACCTTCTATGAGAAAACAGATTTCAAAGCCATAATTTTACTTAATATATTTGCAACAAAATTACCTTTGATACGAATTTGTCTTATGAAGTGATACAAAGTATAATTTAAAAAATTTTAGAGGAATTTAAACATTTCTGAGTGCAGGACTGACTTTCTTGATTGAAAGATGGATTATTTTTTAAAACGCTTTTGATCAAAAGCTTTTTTCATTATTTGTAATAGCACAAATTTAGGTTTGTTTTTAGTCCAGTGAGGCACAAGGCATAAAGAGTATGCTCTTGAACCTGTCCCTTCAAATTCTATACTTCATGAACATAGTAGGAATTATAATTATTTATTTCTAGTTGCTGCTTTTTTCTTTTATTTTTTTAATAGTATTTTCTTTTTGAAAGAGGAATTCATGACTAAAAGACTTAAAGTAACAGTCTTCAACCTTGGCTACCTTGAGACTGTTGATGTGGCTTTTTTTCATGTTGCTTTGGAAACATGAAAGCGGCCTAAGAAAGGCTGCAAAGAGTTCAAAAGGCTAGTTGGATGTCACCTCCACTACTGCAGGGCTGACATAAAGTTTCATTGCTGCCCCAGCTCTTGGTTCTTACCCCAGGAGAGGCCTCGACCAGACATCACTGACCTCTGTTATTTTCAGGTTCTTGAAGTCAATGATACAGTAGCCCAATAAACAAATTGTGGAACTGGTTAAAAGAGCATCTTCCTCAATTTCTTCCCAACCCAGGTGCCAGAATGAAATAACTAAGAACTTCTTGCTAGGGTGTAACTCAACTTGGCTTGATAGTTGTCATATTTCAAAAGTCCAGGCCTGTCAACCGTTGATAAAATGCTGTCTCTGCCTTTAAAATAAACAGAAAGTCTTCTGTGTTTAGTTCTTGAAGGGAAAAATTGAATACAATTAACAGTTTATGCATTATATAAACCACGTGTTAACCTTTTAAACCTAAGTTTTGCAGACTTTAAACAGTTTAGAAAATTTCTCAATAAAATTATCTGCTTTCCCTCACAGTATTTAGAACGTAGAGAGATAATTTGCTGAAGGGCACTGTTCTCTACTTGCACACTTGAAACCTGAGCTCACTGAACCGAGCTCTTCTATGGCTGCAAACATGCAGGACCTCTGTCTGCACGTCGATGCTGCTCCTCAGCACTGCTCAGTGGTCTAGCAACACCTTGTCTCAAGGACAGTGTAGTGTCCTCTACTGGGCTAGAGCTTCCCTTCTGTGCCCTCTCTGTAGCGTTGTGGTGAAAGTGTGGTCTGCTACAAACAGTGCCCAAGTGAATTCAATGGATCTTGGATGAGACTCAATGTACAACTATAATGCAACCAGAAACGATTGATGATGGGATGGAAACATTAAGGAAATCCCCTGCCATCTGGTATTGTTGACAGTTTGCTGGCATAATGTCTTGCAGATTGCCATAAATGCTGCCTTTGAGAATAGGTGCAAAAATTGGTCTCTGCCGTTATCTTTGTGAGGAAGTCTGTAATGATAATCAGGTCAACATCAGACGTGTGTAGAGAAAAAGAAAGCAAGCTGTACTTACAAGCAACCTGTAGCTACTATCTATTAACAATTACAGCTTCAAAAGTTAACTGCTAATAATACTTGGTATGCGGTACTGGTTACTGTTATTTTCTGAATAAGATTACATGGAGTTCAATTTATATTACTACAGTTTCAGCAAGAGTCATTCTGAGTTAAAAATAAATAATTCTGTAATCTCTCTGGCTAATCCAAGCATGACTGTTTATAGTGCGGAGCAACTGAGGGTAGGTAATTGAGTTATATAGGCTAGAGTACAGGTCTTTCGGTTTTCAGCCTATATTAGAGTGTCACTAAGTAATCAAAAAAAAAAAAATAAAACAGACCTCTGAATCAGACGGAAAGCATATTTCCAGACTCTGATTTTATCAAGATCAATTGTTACTTCATGCCTAGCCTTTTGTCTCAGTGTTTTTTGCAGAAAAAATCATGTGTACGGAGGAATTTCAAATCCAGAAAAACATGACAGTTTCTAAAGTCAGAATTAGTTCATTAATTGAGTGGTTTCATTAGTACTGACAGCAGGCTTAAAATGCCCATTATTGTAGTACAGATGTATGATGTGGAACAGTTAAAGTGACTAATACAATTTGTACCAAACCTACCCGACAAATACTCGGTGCCCAGTTCAGTAGCAAACTTCTCATCATTTCACCATGCTACATGCTTTCAAAGTACGTATCATTTACGTTGCAGGTGCATTTCCTTCAATGAGTCACTTTTAAGGAGAGGCAAAATGTGTGGACATGTAGGCCAAGCCAGAGGTATAAATTATACCTTTACCTTTAGACCACCTCCTGTATTATGCCTCTGTCATACATGAATAATAGTTGCAGAGTTCAGATTACACGGCATGTGTAGATGGCAGTGAAATACTTTTAAAGACACAAATTAACTTTTGTGAAAACAGATCTCTCCAGCGTACCAAAAAAGACTGAATGTGCTGTTCATGAAAGCAAGTTTCCAAGGAAAAAAAAAAAAAATCTAGTGTATGCAAAATGAAACATTTACAAGGTAGGCAATGAAGTGAGGCCCCTTCATGGCTCTGTGCCACAGCTGGGTAGAATATAGCTCTTCTCTCTGAAAATAAATAAATAAAAATTTGGAGGTCTTTGGGTTGCCTTATGAATGTTTAGGTCAATAAAAATAGTGTGATTTTTTTTTAATTGCAGAAATATGTAGTTAATAATTTGATGACAATCACAGTCTATTTTCCCTTTTGAAAATTATTTGTTCACAAGTTTTCTACAGAAGTAGCTCATTCTATAGGATATTTCTTTTAGTAACCAACGAACTATAGCATATTCTAGTATCCATATGCCTGAATCGTATTTGCAGTAGTATTGGTGGTGATTTGCATTCTTTGAAACATTTTCTAAAGTCTTCTAGTTAATCTGTGTTAAGTTATGTCTGTCACCAACTGTCCCGTGTAACATGACCACAACGCAACTGTACAGGAATATTTGCCTTCATTTTAAGAGTTTGCATCCTCAAAATTTTTCTTCACTCCTGTGATGTGATTTTATGGAACAGAGGTAAAGGTTCACTTTAAAGAAAAAGCCACCAGAACACACACACACACAAAACAACCAAACAAACCAAAACAAGAATCCAAGCAACAAACAAAAAGCCCCAAATACCTTAACCCCAAGCTCTTGGTCTGCTCAACTCTTTTATGACCACTGTGTCACACAGCTGTATGATCTCCTCAGTATTTTTAGGTGAACTCTGGTATTCTTGGATAGGAACTTAAGTACTTTGAAACAGTAACTCAGATAATCCAGAGATATGTAGGGAAAATGGTACAATATGTCCTCCTACCATAATTTGTTAGTATTTGTGATTCCACAGATTTATTGGAAATGAAACAAACTTTATGGGAGCTTAAAGATGGCTATTGCAAATAGAGATTTTAATTGTACTTGGAAGCAATGAAGCCTCTAAACTTGGTATTTCCTCTAAGAATATTATGACCTCAGGATGTCACTAGAACTATTCCTGTTTCTTTTCAATCCCGTATAAGGGGAATAAAGGAAAACTAAGACCATTAGCATAAATATAAAAATGGAAGATGAAAAGCACTTGGAATTAATTTTAAATAGAGCAAAGCATTCCTTTCATCTACTTGGTGATAAGTAGAAGTGAAAGCTGCATAGTATATTTAAAAACCATCTAAGCAATGTCTGAAAATGTTCTTAGCAACGACAAAAATGAGGTTTTGGTGTTTTTTTCCTGTTACCAACTACCCTAGTGTTCTGCCTTCTTCATGTTACTCTCTAATTTAGCAGCTGTTTCAGGTATCTTTACTGTAAAAAGCAGTAAAAACAACACTGTAAAATCCTGCACAGTAGGATTTGTTTTATTTTTCTTTTTTAGGTGATGTGTGGATATAAGATACTTGTTTAAGCAGTTGTTTTGGAATAAAGACACTGATAAAACAAAGATTTCTTCAGATGAGGAGTAGTAACACTCTGGATCCTTCATTCAAGAATAAAGTGCCCAAAGCATCTCAAAGAATATTAGAAATGTCAGTCAGACTGAGCCTTGCACTGTGCCTGGATAATAGTGGTTAACTGAACACAGAGCTAGGATTTCGCATAACATTACAGAATAAAATGTTCGTGATAAGGACAACTCCACTCTTTCGATGGCTCAATTCATTCAGATTTAATAGTAGAAATATTTTTTAAAAAATGTAAAATCAATGAAAGCTCAGTATTCATTCATCTGGCAAAATACTAATGCTTTTATAGAGAGGAACTGTTGTGATATACCTTGTTAAACATTCTGGGCCTGATTTTCCAACATGAAGAGTTTAGATTTACTTTCATAATTTTAAAATTATATTGCTAGGATAATACATGTAGCTTAATTATGTTTCCCCTCTCTTTATAACCTCATGTAGTGCATTGCAGTGTTCTGTTCTTCGTGACTTTTTAGATTGCGGAGTCAAACTGCAGTGCTTACATTTCAGACACCTAGATGAAGATATTGAGAAACCATGTAGTTTGAGTCAGAGAAAATATCTCCAAAACCTTTAATCCCCACAGAAGTACTGTAGAAAGTATTACAAAAACTTCTAAGATGTTGCAAAGCTGCTACCATGTAGAAGAATCTACCTCTTTTCTTTGTAAAGATTTTTCCCAACTAAGGCATGTTTTTCAAAACAGCCGTTCCCATTAGTTAACTCACACAAAGCCTTAATGTAAAGAAATACTCTATTACCAAAAACATAATTGATGCAGACTAGGTATTTCCATGGCAAATGATCTGTTCCTAAATTCTAGTTTCATTTCATGCTCTATCTCCTACAGTGGAGACCGCTATATGCTGTCTAATGGCTTTTTAAAAATAGAGATTTGCTTAAAATCAAACCACAAATGGTACCCAAAAGGTATGCTATCTTGAAAATATATGCCATCTCTTGGTATTTGGAGGGAGTTCAAACTCTCAGGACTTTTACTCTCCTGATATCCATAAATACTCATCTCGGACTACGGACACTCTAAGGTGTATTCTTTGGTGTTATTTTTCTACAGCTTCAGAAACAGCCAGTAGGGTAGCTGCCAGGCTCCTCTGCTAGGATCACCTGAGACTCTTGCTGACTTGTCATGTTCTGAAAATGAAAGAGATGTAGGGCTGTAGGAAGGGGGAAATGTCCAGGTCTCTTCGTTTATGCTTATTAAATTCTGGCTTTGAATGTATGATACCTGGGGGATTTTTTTGTATTTGTAGTAGTTTGGATTTCCTGTCACATTCCTGTCCTAATCTGCACCATAAGGCACCATTTCAGGCAACTTGACTTTCTTTTTGCCGAAATTCCAGTTCTCTTGTCCAAGGTGACCAAGGCTCACTGTCACAAAAGGTCAGCACTGCTCCCAGTACAACTCTTTGCAAGTTGAATGGAAATGTGTAGATGAGAGATGGCTGCAAGCTCCATTTCCATGATGAACGTTCATGTCTTCCTAGGCTGCTACTTAGTACATTAAGTTCTTCAATGTGTTTTAAAGAGAACCATGCCTTTTCCTTGGGTTAAATGCTGATGTTTAAACACATGTTAGCGTCTTTGCTGTGGTCTGCTTAACTATGCCAGTTTTATGTAGGATACTAATTTAAGTCATTAAAAAAGGTAAAGGATTTTAAATAGGAATTAATGACTCAAATTTTCAGTGATTGTTGGGTCATTTGCTTATTCGAGTAACTCATAGGCTGTTTCTGCTATAGCTGAGTTTTCAGAAGTGAATGTAGAGTTTGTGGCAGCAGAATTACTTTATGAAAATCAGTAGACACTGATGCGAGAAGGTTGTGCGAGCTTGTTGAAGTATAGCTGTGTTGATGGCTTTGAGTATAATGGCACATTACGAAAGGAAGGCAAGTCTAGTGATTAGACCACATAAGGATTTCTCAATTCTCTTTTCGGCTATAGGGTCTTGCTTGGGTGGCTTTGAGTAAATCAAGTGAGTTTTTGAAGCTCAGTTTACTCATTTATAAAACTGCTTTAATATCTGTGTCCTAAGACTGCTGTGCGAACCCTGATATTAAAGTCAAAAACTTAATTAACTCTGTATTTTTATATTGCTATTATTGTTAAACATTGGTGTCCTCAAAATATGAGGGAATAAAAATAAAAATGGATATACAAATATATATATACATAAATATAAAAATGGATAATTCATATAAGAAAATAACACAAACAGTAACTGCAATTATAGATAATTTAGATAATGAATGGAGTACAGTACTAACCGCTGGTGGTACAGAATTGAAGTTCCAAATCAAGGGAAACTATAGGGCTATCTAGAAAAAAAATTAAGAGCTATTTATTATACTTTCCTTTGCACAGTAAAATTGTTGTTGACCTCTTAATTTTTGGAAGCTTATTGTCATTCTATATAAGTATATGTTAGTCCGTTCCAGGGGGTACAGCAAAATGCTATGAAATGTCATGAAGTATGTTTGGCTTTAATTGTTGAAATGAAAAACTGTTGACATTATTTGGAGATACTCAATAAAAGTTAAAGTGCATCTGAGAAGTCTAACCAGCCATACAAAATATTTCTACAAATATGTTTTCTTTCTGTATTTTTCTGGTATTGCATGTGGTCTTTTGGCGTTCTCTGACTTAACACATCAGGAGTATGGATTTTACACCACCAGTGTTGTGAGATGACATGTCCATAGGACTCATGACTGCGATTCTAGTGGGTATCACTGAAGAGCGCAGCAGCCCAGCCAGAGAAGAGCGGTGTTCTTGCTCCCCTTCCTGCCCATCCTCTGTGCTTGTTTCTGCAGTACACAACACACACCAGCTCCCACACACATTAAGCCCTTTGGTGAGCTGCTTCAACTGGCAAACCCTGCAGACAACCCCCCCTTCCCTCCTTTTTTTTTTCTCCTGCTGATTTAATTTTCTGTTAGGTTGGCTAACTGAAACAGCCCAGGGAGGGATTTGATGGATGCCAGAACAAAGGAACAGGCAGGAGCATGTGGCTGGAGGATAGGGGGAGTGAGTTTGGTGGGGTACAGAAGCAAAATCCTTTTTTGACCAGCTGGAATGACTTACTGCTGTCAGAACTGCATATAGCTTGTTCTCTCCCAAATTGGCAGTTTCTCATTTTCTGGCAGATGTCAGAGTGGACAGGTTTTGGAGTCTCTCTCCTTAAGTTTACAGAGATTTTTTTTCTTCTTTCTTTCATCTCGTCTTCATTATTTGCTTTTTTGGTGTCTTTCTAGTGTGATCATAAAGTAAAATGATGATGCAGGTATTTGATAATCCTTTGTCTACACATAAGGGTACTCTTCTCCCACTTTCTTCATACCATCTGTAATCTCCAGAGGGACCCCTGTGGTACATCATCTCAAGTGGGTGGTCAGCCTGTGCATATTTGAGCTCTCTCGGCTTTGCCTGTGGAAGCTGGAATGTCTGCAGTGTGGGCTCTATTGTTCTCTTTTCTTTTTTAGTGACTTCTGGATAACTGTATGACACAATATTACAAATATTCCCGACCATTAAACATTTGTTGTCTTTTCCTACTGCGTTGGATTTAGAACTATTTTCGTTTCTTAAGAATTTTCTACATAAATGGCAGGCTGGGTAACTGCTTGAGCACTGGGTTATACTTGGCCCCTTTCACTGTTTCTTTCCATAAACGTGGGTTAATCAGGTGTGATTTGTAAGGAGTTGCAGAACTTGAAAGATACAACAGCAGGAATGGAAGTTTCTTCATAGAAATGTGTGAACTTATATGACAAAGTAATTGTTGTTATTAAAACTGCAATTAAAAACTAATTATTATTATTACAATGCCCTCATTTATGGGGCAAACTGTAATGAAGTAGTTATCCACATTTTCTGTTACATTTTTATCTCTTTATTAGACTTTAATGGCACCTCAAAGCATGTTTTAACTGCACTGTTGGATCTGTGCTGTTTGTAGCTCAATATAGGGTGAAGGAAACCTTCTGGTGACATCCATTTGCTCTGTATTTCTCTGACTTATAAACTACCAAACTTTCTCTGTACAAATGGAAATGTTGAGATTTTATGCTTTTCCTACTGAATTGGGAAACACTGAACAGTTTAATCTAGGAGGACAGAATTTGGACAGGCAACACATTATTAACACTCAATCCTTCAACACATAGGTTCTTCAGACTTCTCAAATCTTTCATAACACAGCAAAGTAAACCTGCTTGCTTAATCACCACTAAAAATATTTTCTACTTCAGTCTGCAGTTTGTAAACATGTCAGGATTAGACATGCACTTTTTTATTTAAAATATTGCTAATATTTTTCCCGTCTTTTATTCTACAGGAGATACATGCTTTTTGTGCGAATGTGTTTTTCAAATGTTAAACTATTCATGTTCAGAGCATTACTTCAACGCTGTGATTTGCTTGTTCCCAGACAGTTTATTGTAAAGACTGAAATGCTAAGGAATGATGAGAGGTGGTAATATTTATTGAGCCCCAGTTTTCTGACAGGATGTTTAAAGCAAATTCTCCTAACCAAGCAATAGTAATGTCCATAAAATTTCTTGAGAATTTAGTCCAATTCACACTGTCAAACACCAGGTTGTTTTTCTGCTCCCTGGGAAGAGATGGTGCCAGTGAGCAGGGTTTTTTGAAACGTGTTGACATTAGTCTTAAATCCTTGCATTTAGGCTATTTTCACACAAATTACATTGAACTGTCATTCATCAATGTTGAGTGTGTTAATTAAGGGTATTATTATGCACGCTTGGAGTCTGAGTAATGTGGGCTGGCTGGGCCCTGAGCGGGGAGGTCTTTGGCCCAAACTGATGCTGCCAGTGAGGCTGCCTGTGGGGAGAGATTTGGCATGTCCTGAATTCCACAAAGGAGAAGAGTTCCTTTGGGCAGTAAAGTTTATGAATTTGTATACCATAAAATCTGCATGAATATTTTCCATTTTATATTTTTTTTTATATTTCCATTTTTTCATTTTGTATAAAATCTGAAAAGTAATAGCAGTCATTTTGTATTTTGCCTTGCTGCATGAATAGATTATGGACAATATTTAGGTCTTCACTAAAAGCATGTTTAAGATAGCTGAGTGTCAGCCTGGCTGCATTCATCCTAACATAACTGCTGATTTAACCAAAATGTTACTGCGAACAAAAATTGGATTGTTTTGTTACTTAAACTTAGACTTAAGCCTACTGTACAAGCAGTGCTTGACCAGCTCCACATGTGGATAAAGGTCAAACGTGGATGGCTTAGATTTTGTGATAGACTGCAACCATTCACATAATTTGACATATAAATATATTTGTATTGACCAGTGTCTCTTCTTCGGTCTCTTTTGTTTGGGATTTATTGCCAAGAGCAAAACAGAAAACGGAAGTAATAATCACGTATGCAATGAGGTGAAAGAAAAAGTAAACCAGCTAAATTTGACCAGTGTTTCAAATACATGCTTTTGGTGAAAAACAGAATGTCAGCATAAATATATTATCAAATGCAAATTTTTAATTGAAAGTTATTTTCATCTCTGTCAAAAAAATAGCTAGCAGATTGAGGCTGTATGAGGTTTTATTGTATATATCTAAGTCCTTTAAGGGAGTTAATCTGTATGCCTTAGATGCTGAGGTCTAAAAATACGTTTATTCTACAGCTAGAATATGCTTCTGCAGGAAAGAAAAAGTAGGAGGAATTTTGGCTTCTGAAATGCCTTTTTTTCTTTTATTCTTGTAGCTTACCAGAGCTTTTCATTTCCTTTTAAAGCCAATGAATTTTCTGTGGAATAAAAAAATCTTGCTTTGAACTGTCCACATGAAATATAGGACTCCAGATAAAAAAGCTGAAATCTGCCAGAAAAAAAATCAATAGAATCCTGCAGCTTTATGGTGCAATGCATGTATTCATAAGTTGAAGTAGGTTGGAAATAAAGGAAGGTGAGGCGGACTTGAGTATTTCCAGAAATATCACACAATTGATGGTACCAAACAGCAGGTGCAAGATTTACTGTTTTCCCATATCCCCTATATTTAGCTGTGCATGCACTAGACAGTCTTTTCTCATATTGTTTTATTCAATATAAGATGAAGTGGGTTGCTTTTTCTGAAGTGGTTAATTTACCTGTGAATAAAGGGCTTCCTGTATAGGGAAACCTCTCATTTGATTGAATGGTGTTTAATACAGTTTAATAACCTGGCCTATGACATCATCTACTACGTCATATAAGGTTTCCTTCCTTGGGTGAAACGGCTTTTTGCCATTTTTTTCTGTTCTGTTAATAACAAAATTAGCTTTGCAGTGTTACTGAGCACTTGAAGATTATAACTAATTATTTGTCTTTGACATAAATTGTAGTTGTTGGGATACAGAAAAGGTAAGTTTCTCATGGTGGTGCTGAATTGTTTATCTGACATGGCGAACACTTTAAAAATAAGAATTCAGTAATCTAAGTATAAAGGACAGTTGAGCTAGCTGTAGTTTGGATAACTCCAGCTATCGCTGTTCTGTGTTGTTTGATATTTTTTGTTTTCTTAAAAAAGAAAAGTAGTCTTAATCTGTCCACCAAATTAACTGGTTGTGGGGTGTTTTTTTCCACACCCATCTTTATTTTCTATTCTCAAAAAATTATTTTGGTACGTTTTCTGCACTCTTTAGAACCTGTCAGGAGCACAGTAACTGCCTCATATCACAAGTCTTACAAGCTTTAATCCATGCATTAGAAGGTCCCCAAAACTAGTGTTTATCTAACTCCTTCCAAGAACCTGACTTGAGTAAAATATGAGAGAAGTTCACTTCATAATGATAACACAGTTGTGGCAAGCAGTTTCACCATTTAATTAGGCTTTGTATGAAAATGAATTTGTCTGGTTTAAACCTATTATTGAGAACCAAGTGGCAGGAGGAAAATCTTTTCCATGTCAAAATGCATTGTTCATATCAAAGTGGAAATCCAGTGTTTAATTTCATCTCACTTTTTTTTTTCCCCCAGTGACTCAATAATGTGAAATCATTCTGCAGTTCTTCCTTCATTGACTTTAAATTTTGTGAATAATTTATCAACAGCAACAAATACTGCTACTTCACTGTTCACTCTTTCTTGTCTCCTCATGCTCCTGAGCAGCTTAGGTCACAGCACATTATCCACTAATAATTTTTATGCCATTATGAAATCTATCCATTTATTCATATCTTCTGTACTTATCTTTTAAATAGGCATTATTTTATTTATTTTTTTTAAGGCCTTAGTTGTTGAGGGGTTTTAAGAACCTTTGGAGTGAAAAATTGTTGAAAATGTGTTCTTTGGAAAAAAACGTAGGCTATACTGGCTGCTTAGTTCTTGGTCATATACTTGTCTGCTTCTAGTAGCTTTGTGAAATGTGATTCCTACACTTTTTTGTTTTATTTTTAATTATCTACACGTTTAAGAAGTCTAGGTTTTGTCTCATTATTGGCAATAATTCTAGTTAGGATTTTGTACCTATTGCTTTGTGTTTCCAGCGTGTACCGGGCAGATGTGTTTAAATAGTGGTCACTTCAAGTGGTAGGACAAACCATTGCAAATAATATTACAGTTTCTTTCCTGTGGGTCTTTCCTTAAAACCAGACCCAGAGCATAAGCAATTCTGCCAGTAATTCTTTTACAAAACAAATTACCATCAAATATATCTTTGGGTTTTGTAAGGTTGCAATTACTTTGATTCTCCAAATGGTTCTATTCCTTACTCTTAGCTCTATTTCATTGAATATATTAAATGCTTAGAAATATGAGCTTACTTTTTACTATTAATTTTTATTATTTATATTTTGTGTTATTAGTTCACTAAAAGATAAGACTATAAGGCATTACTTCATTTGAAGCATGCAAACAATTACAGTTCAGTGAAATAATAAGTTCCTTAGACCTATGTTTCTTTTGCTTTTTCCTCAATTGACTTTATACAGAACGGTCACATAACCCATAAAAAAAAAAAGCAGATTGTAGGGTGTTTTTTTTTTTCTTTAGGAGATAGTGATTTCTCCCTTTTAAAACACATAAATCTTTGAATCTTTCCAGTTCTACAAAAAACTGTGTGCCACAGTACAATTAGATCTGTTGGGGAGTTAATTTTGTAAGCAGCAGGCTGACAGTGCAAGCAAATGGCTGTGTGCTCTGTATTCTGCTCTTGTCCTGGCACAATATTCCTTTCAAAGCACAGATCAAATGTCACTTCAGTTCACCAAGGACAGTGGAACATAATGTTAAAAGATATTTTGTTCTTAGCTAGCCTGGTATTTTACTTGTAGGTCAAAAAATCTTCATTCAGGTTTGAAATACTATATGATGAGAGAGGATGATCATTAAAAATCGCTACCTCACTTTAAAAACAACTTACTCAAGAAGGCCAAAGAATGAAGAACCCCCATGAATGGATTGGATATGACACTGTAGTCCTATGAGTCTGCTTTCTTCTTTTGTGAGCTCACATTAAGTTAATGGAAGTTTATATACTTAGTGCTGAATGCAAACTTGCTGAGGGTGCACTTGATCTCGTTGCCTATGTCCTTGAAGACATTAAACAGAAAATAAAACATGCAAGCCACACAGAACACGTGTTGCCCAGATAAGTAGTTTCATGCTAAAGTTAAAAAGTAATGTCCCCTGCCTAGTAACCTTCTAAATTAGATACGAAATTTTTGGTAAGGATAACTAAAACCCTAGTCACAAATCTTAGGAGATGGGGATATTTTGCAAAAAACAAGGGGTTTTTTTCATAGTATATAATCTCTATGTGGACACCTCTGACAGAGATGGAGCAACAAACAGATAGGTTGTATTTATATGTGGCTAAATGTGCCAAGTTAGGTATAAATATATCAGCAGCTAGCAAAATCTTGCTTTTATAATAGATAAACTTGTGAATTACATGAAAAGTTACAGGACCAATCTTATGTTATTGTTAAAGTGCCAGTGGAAATATGCCAATTTTTGAATCATCTGAGGATTATCCTGGTTCTGTTGTTCAGTGTTTCTTTCTGATGTGGTCTAGAATTCACAAGCTCTGAAGAGCAAAATGCTAAATTTTTAAACACATGTTTCAACAAGCGCAAAGGGATTTGTTGTATCCTTCAGATTAGTCAGATAAATCCCTGAAGCTGTAACTTTGGCTCCATATCCTAAAATGCCCATTATTCGTTGTCTTCCCATATTCATCAAGTACAGTGAAATCCAGAGTACTACTTAGAGTGTGGGACATCTTTTACCACCCCTAGGAAAAGCAAGCAAAGAAAAGACTGAAATGAAAAGAGATTATTAAAATAATGTTTGGTGGTATGCAAAACTTTATATGTATGGAAGGTGAAAACACCTGAAGCTAATAAGGTAAAAAACAAGCTAAACTTGTTTAACGTATGGAAAAAGTAGTATCAAAGACCAGACTAAAAGAAATATTCTACTTCAACTAGCTACCTTTTCTGATCTTCATTTTATCAGAGTTAAAACTAAAAACTGAGCTGACAGGAGACTATTACAAAAACAATTTTGTTTATTCAGTGCTGTATGTTTGAGTTAATTTAACTACTGATTTTATTAGTACTGTGATTTAAATTTATCTATAACTGAACATCTTCTAAAATGTTGATAAATACCATGGGACAAAAACAACACAATCTTTCTGGAGCAATATACAGGTTAGTTTGCTCAGTGTGGTGCTAAAGGTGTGATTGCTTCAAATTTACCTATGAATCTACCACTTGTTGAAAGTAAAGCAGTGCCCATGGAGTGCGAAGAGCAAATGCAGCCTAAATGCAATGAGGAGCTTCATATTTTCTGTTAGCACCAGAAAAGTTATTTCTCAAACCAAAGTCATGCCCAGAAAACAAAATGAGAATTATTTCAGGGCGGTGGGGAAATAATAATAGAGAACCAAACAGAACCCAGTGTAAAGCAGTGTGTACAGCACCCTCAGCTACTCCTCACTATGAGGTATTTGTGAGAAAAATGGTACAATGGAGCTCTGCACTTGCATCTTGGGGAATTCAGAGTGAGCGAGCAAACATCCCTGAAAAGGGGGGAGCTCATACGTCTTAAGCCACATACCCCCCTTTACAACATCTTTGCTAGAACAGTGTTCTTCAGGGCTGAACCTCAGCAGCCCCACCAATGGTTTCTGGGCTTTCTTCTCAAAGGAAAACACAGATTTAGCATAACAAAACATTGGGGTTTTTTGGCTTACAAGTATGATAGATGACTGGACTTAAAGGTCTTACTCAAAGTTTTCTTGAAATCAGTGCAAGTCCTACGCATCCTAAATTTGTGTGTCATACAGGAGACAGATACCAGCAACTGGGAGTTAAGACAAGCTCCCAGACATCTTCCATATATAAGGGAGGATTCTTTCTCAAAGACATAATTGATATAATTAATAATGTATATAAAAATTAATCAGTTGTATTTCAGGGTTTTAGTACTTGCTTGTTATGCTTTTATTTGATATTACTCTTTTTAGAAGAAATAAGTTTATACAATGTCACTCTAAAATAGTAGAGTATAACTCTAATAAATTCCCCTGTTCTGGGTTTGACTATAGAAATGAGATGAAGACCTCTCAGGAGTCATAAGTTAATTCTAATTGACATCACTGACATTTGCAGCTCGAAGGACTGAGAATCTGCATTTCCCATGGGAAAAAATCTTCCTTTGGAGAAATGAAGTGGGCTTGGCCCGAGTGAGATTTCTGGCATTATTGCTTACCCTGTCATCTGAAGTTTTTACTTTTCCTATAGAACCACAGGAAGTCCTCCTACACCATTTCTCCTTGTTTTCTGTCTTTTACACATGATATGGAGGGAAAAAAAAGGCTACCCACTTGAATAGTAGTGTATAGTTCTTATCACACTAGACTTTATCATGAGGCATGTGTTCATATTAAACAAATGTAAATGCTAAGCACAGATCTTTAACTAGATATAGCAAATCTTGACTGATAATCAAAATAATGAATTGGTAATAAACTGATTTAGTTTGACTATATCAATATTCGGGATGCTTTGCAGAAATGTTTGTTCTATGCCTGTTCCCTTTCTTACGAGATGAGTCATGATTCATATTTACAAATAATGGGACTGGAAGAAGTTAAATAATTTGTTTTATTATGCAGTTTGTTCCTCGAAGAACTGGGAGAGGAGATCAGGCTGCCCAGCTTCCAGAGTCACTGTAGAGCTAGTCCCTGCCTTATAATTCAAATAAAGATTATAAAAAATTCTTTATGAGAAAATAAAATGTAATGTCAAGCACATCTATCAGTTTAATCTTCTACCACAGTTTTCATTGTTAGAATGAAGCAACTTCTCTGTGTTTACTGTAAATCATATTTATGCATTCCTTTCTAGCCCCACAAATGCCATAATTGACCTTTAGAGGAACTGAAAAGCTCCTTATTTGTTAAAGCACCAGCTTGCACATCTGGTTTTTGCTGCATCAGCTGACAGTGGTTGTAACATTAAATATGTTCTCAGACCTTCATTTTTCACATTGCTGATGTTGTTTAAGGTATCATGACCACATTAAATTTCATTTTGTCTGTTTTGGATAAATAAGAGAAGAACCCATCTTTATGAATAAATGTCACTCTGCATTCATTTTATTAATTATCTGTGAACTTAAGTAGTTAATATCACTATAGTTTACTGTGTTGGGGTAAGTGTTCAGTCTTTCCTACAGACTGAATAAATTTTGGTTGACCTATAAACCAATATGATAACATCATAGCGGTCATTAGAGTTTTACCAATAATGAAGACTACTCATACAAGTATCTTGTATTTTTTCATTGCTTGGAAAGGAAAACAGAAGGAATAGTCTCCAGTACAGTTTCTTTATTTTCATCTGAAAAAAGCTAACATATTACTATAAATATGACTTCAGATTTGTGAAAGGGAATTTGAAGATGTTATTTTCCGAGTGCTCAAATGTTGACTTTTTTCATGTTCAAAAGTTTCTTCTTATCTAAACTCTCTTTCCTTCTGATCACTCTAATTTTATAGTACTTAAGCATATGTTATACCTAGAAATTAACATCTAGTCTGGATTTTGATTATTAATATAACAATTCTTCATGGCAGCAACAAAGCTAGTGTCATGTTTGGTACTGTTGAGTTTCCATAAAATCAGAATAGCTATTAGGTTTGGATTTTTAAATTTAATGCTATTTTCTCTAATGTGTTGTGAGAACAGCTTAATGTCAAACCTATATAACAAAGATGGAATGCAGAAATAAAAACATATTGATTGAATTTTTTTTCTTTGTAACTATAGATTTAGATGTGTTAACCCTGTTTCCAGAAAAAGAGACAGTACTCAAAAGACTACAGTTGTCATTTTGGAGCTATAGAGTCAAAATATTTTTATGATACATTCCTAGTAACTATCCCATGACAAAACATTTTACCCTGAAGAATTTCTATTATGATTTGTTGAGGATAAAAACATACACCCTGCTTATCCTAAATTTGCAGTTGCGTAGAGAAGACAAACTTAGTTGCAACAAAGAGGGCTTTTGTTGGGAAGCAAATGGCTATGACACTGCCATGGCCAAGGTAGAAAGTCAATACACTTTTACATGATCAAATTTAAAATACAACTTTAAAACCCAATGTTGAAATAATTTCGCAAAATCAAAATGTCCAAAATTTATGAAAGCGTGCTTCTAAAATTGGCTATAAGAAGAAAAAAAATTTTCTGTGAGAAGAACCTTAATTACATACAAGGCAACATTTTGCCCTACATGAGTCAAAAAGTATGTGCTACGCAATAGTAGATAGTATCGTAAGATATGCAGAAGATGCTAATTCAGATTCTACAAGTAGCTCTAAGGTTGAAATTCCCAGACTTTCAGGTAATTGATTTTCCAAGTGCAATAAACCTGCTCAATAAGCTTCTTGTAATTTTATTTTTTTTTTAATTGAAAGTACTTGTTTTATCAGCTAACTGTATAGAATACTATATGGTCAGGATCTCAGGTGAACTGTGAGGAACATAGGCTGTATAGTAATGATGTGCAACTCTATATTTTCTGAGACTTATAGATTAAGTCAAACTGAACAAATAGCATGTAAAATTAATAGAAAAGACTAACGAAGGTATATTCCTATAAATGTATCAAGGGTTCAGAAGTACCTGGAGTATCTGCTGCTTCTCGAAGTACTTAATTTCCACGTTTTCATTTAGCCAGCATGGAAAAATAACTCAGGAACTCATGCATTTTTGGTTTTATTAGTCTGAAATATGGTCAAGGACCACTTTAGAGCTGAATTTTAGTTGCTCTATCTATTTATCTGTCACATTTGAAATTATTGTTCTTTTATTTTTTAAGCTTCAGAAATTCCTAAAAAGGACTGTGTAAGCCTTTAGCACTGTTGTGTTGAAAACTTCTCTCTTTTCAGTTTTTAAGTTGATGCGACAAATACAACAGGAACTGTTAGATCTATGTGGTGAAGTAGGATCATGCTGTCAGAATCTACCTCTAAGAAATAGAAGGGAAGAAAACTATGAGAAAATGAGCTGTTTTGGGAAATTCAGCATTTATGGATTTGACCTTTTTTTCCTATATCTTTACCTCTAGTGTTCCAGAGGGTCATTGAGTTTCCTGTTAATTCAGTTCACTTTTAGGTGGTCAGATGGCATTGTTAACTAGAGGACATAAAAATAACTGCAGGTCTTATCAGTAGCAAAAACCAGTTGAGACACAGGTCAAAGCTAAATTTTTAGCTTAATTTACAGGTCTGCTAAAGTACAGAACTGAAAAATTGAATGTGAGCAGAGCTTATGGCTAGGAAAAGGAAGAAAAGTATAGCAAATGCACCTGGCGGTTTATTTTGATGTTCTCCAATCCATAGTTTATAAGTGTTGAAAGACTTAGCACATTTGCACTACAGGGGAAAGAACTACTACGATTTTTAAAAGCTAGATTCACTTAATAGGGAAAATGGTATTGTATAATGCACTCAAAGATACTCAGTTTTGTTAAAAACTGATTCTATGAGAGATTATATTACTGTCCATGATAAAATTTGTATGTGAGGTCAAAGAAAAATTGGTCATCTTAACCTAATTTCAAAATCAGTTTGATCTTCTGGTTTTCTTTCTGAAATATCCGAGGGTCTGGATTTTGCAGTCTGGTCATGATCCCGTAGCTATTTATTAATACATAGAGACTGAGATATTTTAAAAAGAAATAAAATTAATCCTTTGATAGTTAAAATGCCATGTTTCTGAGTTCTCACTGGGAAACAGGCACAGTACCTTACACTTTGCTTGGGGGGAAGCAATGCTTCTATTCAGTGAGGGCTCTTTCTTGGTTAGCACACGTATCTTGTGTGTATATTTTGTTTTCTGGCTTCAGCCTTTCTCATACATATGTATGCATAGTGAGGAAACAAACAAACAAACCAGTTACATTGATATGAAAGTATGAAACCATAATCACAAACATCCGTGGTCACATATGTAGCTGTGTGAGTTCACCTCTGGAAAATGACAGTAAAATTTCTCTTGAAGCCAAGTCACGTGGACAAAGGTCTGTATTTCAGAAAGATACTGAGTCTATGGCAACAAGGCTCTCCTAAGAGATTTCAAGGGCTAGAAAATTCTGTTAATTCATCATTGTGTAACGGGGAGCGTGAGCTCTGATTAGATGGTAAGTGAAGTTAAGTGCATGTCCAGTGGTCGCTACAGCATATGACTGCTTCTTTGGGGTTCTGTTTCTCAGAGGACATAGTGAAAATGTGCTTTTTGCAGAGGTAAGTATAAAGATAGATGGTGATGGGCAGTTTTTTGTTGACTGATGGATAACTCTTCTACAAATGTGTTCACCATCAGTCCTTAATACAAAATTTTAAAGCCTCATCAGTAAACTTCATTCAGATGAATATAGTTTATAAAAAATATACAGATTTTCATAATTAGAATTACAATACTTCCTTACCTCTGAAACTTTACACACAGACTCCTATGTCTCTGAAGAACCTACTCTGGTTGCTATAAGAAGCAGCAATATAGCAACTTATATTATTATTTTATTTTATTATTTTAATTAGTGGGATTTCTACAGAGATTCTACAGTCTTTCACTCCTAGCATCTTCTGCCCAAATGCTCTGCAGGGATCCCCTGCTACCTGTCAGCAGCACAGTCTGCTTAGGAATTCAGGCAAGTCTTGCACTATAACCTGAAGATGACAAGGCACAGATGGGGATTTTTTGGGAGGGTGTATGTTCTGGAAGAATGCTCCTCAACCCTTGTGCTGTCTTTAATTGGATGTCTGTTCTCATTGCAAACTGCTGCTGCAGTGAGCCTGTGGATGGAGATTTTTCTCTAAGCCAGCGTTGCCTTGCTCCAGCAATATTCCCTGCCTAGAGCAGAGCTGCTCTGCTGGAGAACTGTTTGGGATCTCAGGACCATGCACAGGGATGTAGGGACAGGCTGTGTTGAAACATCTTATTTAGAGAGCAGTGTACCACTGAGATAAGTGACATTTTTTTTCTTTCTTGTCTCTGCAAATTGAAAAAATATCTCTGATAGGAAGATGGAATTTGGAAAGAAGCAGGAGCTTCTGCACCGTAAGACGCTGTGCAAATCTCTTTTAGTTTAGGGAATTTTTGGGAGCCTGAATATCTGTCTCCGGGGAAGCCCTGGGGCTGCTTTGAACATATCAAGGATAAGCTTAGAGCTACATTCGTTCGTCTTTTCCCTTAAATCATGTCTTCTGTAATACTTGTTACCTAAAATATAACACAGAAAAAAAGTGCGCAAAGGTCACAACCAAGATGTGTTTGGTAGAACTGGGGAACAAGTCCTGGTCTTATGCAACTTCCTATTACATTCTGCAGATGATAGAAAATTCTGTGTAATAGTTGAACAATGAATTCATTGGGTTTCAGATTATTTCATTGCCTGGTTTTTGTGAATATTTAAACTTAATAAGGTATTTAAAAAAAAAAAAAAACACTCAACAAAACACCCAAAAAATGAAACAACCCAAAACCCATCAGGAATCATTAAATATATAATCCTGTGAGTCCCTGTGAGATTTCTTTGGCAATTCTGGGATATTCTCCCACGGCAAAGTTCTGTGCTATGGTGGCTATAAAATGTCATGTCTTCTGGCTGAGACAGTGTGAAAGTGAAACAAGGGGTCTTGTCTTTGACTTCTTGGGGCAAGGGCCAGGGGGAAAGGGGAAGAATAAACTATCTAGAGAAATAGCATGATCCTTGTAATCTTTCATGGCATCCCATGAATACTGGAGCGAATCTGTGGGTTAGGTTTTTTGGGGTGTGTTTGGTTTTTATTTTTTTTTCCATTTAATTTGTTTAGTAAAGTAATTAGATAAAGAGGAAAACGTTCATTCAAGCTGGTAAAACTGTACCAAGTCAAATTATGAGATCCCACATAAACTTGCTTTACTAGTTATAAGTAAACTCAGAGCTCCCTCTAGTGAGATTTCAAAATACAATGGTATGGATTTTTTCTGTGCGTTTGTAAATTTTAAAGTAAAATTAAACGTTCTTCTAGTCCATCAAGAGACAATAATTAAACAAATATGGATAATTAATTTAAATCGTTTAGGAGGCACAAAAATTTGGGAATATTTCCTCTGCAATTCCCTGTTTCTCACCCCCCAAAATGCTGTAATTGATTTCCAGTCAGTGTGTCTCACTGTTTCTTTTCTCTTTGCTTTCATAGACTATTTATAAATGAGCTCCATAGTTCAGGTTCAGCTTGGGAATCATAAGCAATTTTTTTTATTTATTTTTTTTTTTACTCTTCTGAAGTACAACATCTCAGCGATTTGAGCCTGTGTGTTTGCCAGATGCGTTTTCTCACGAGTTTTCCATTATTTCCTGCTCCCAGTTGTTAGCATGTGAAATGTCTTTCCTGTGGTATTTTGGTGCTTTAAGGCCTGATTTCAGTAGGAACAGAAAGTGGCATTGACAACTGTGAAGATGAAGAATTGTCAAGGAGTCCTTCAATTAGGTTAATTTTGGTTTTGTTTTGAGAAACAGGAGGGGGAAGAGAAGGCTCAGATCATCTGCTGATATAAATAAAGTCTATTTTAGGCCTAAATCAGATCTG
The DNA here is from genome assembly GCA_013400375.1 of Thinocorus orbignyianus. Lineage (NCBI taxonomy): Eukaryota > Metazoa > Chordata > Aves > Ciconiiformes > Thinocoridae > Thinocorus > Thinocorus orbignyianus. The sequence goes on from VXBW01006477.1 coordinate 64,200, forward strand.
TCCCAAGTCACTTAGAGGGGAGCAGTATCTGGTCTGCCTATATCTAGTCTTTTTTTTTTTTTTTTTCCACTCTGTCAATGCCCAGAGAGCCCAAACAAAATGAGACAGTCACTATAATAGGAAAGGCTTCTACATTTTGTATGAGAAATAACTAGTACTCCCAAGTTCTTATGAGCTAAATATAATGTAGATAAGACGTAGGGGAAAAGAAAGTGGTATTATCCATCCGACAGGGAAAAAAGTTGGTACTACTTCCATAGTGGAATCAAGGGTTTGTCCACAGTGTTGGGTAGAGGTACATACAGGCTTTCTCTACCTAGCCCTGAGCTTCCTTGCCTGAAATAGTAACACCTACTGGGAGGAATGGTATCTTCATTTGGGTATGTTCCTCTGTCAGTGCATTTAAAGTCTGCTGGACCACCGCAGATTCCTGGTTTGCTGGCTCAGAAACCAACGAATCAAGGTGTTCATTGACTGCATCTGACTTAGATGCCCCTCTCTACTAATAGGCATTCCTCAGTTTTTGTGCTGCCAACAATTTATGGCCCTAACTTAAGGCTAAATCTAGACAAGCTTATTTCTAGATGTCTTGACTGGAGGATTTGATCATGCTAGTGTTCATTAAGTGTGCTTCTCCTACTCAAAAGTCACAGTTCAATCTTTGTTAGGAAAGTTCCGAATATAATTCCAGCTAGTAAATGCTATTCATCTCTGAAACTGCATAAGCAAACACCTTCTAGAATTCCCTTTTAAAATGAAATACCAAAAAAAGTTTAGACTGACTGAGAGCCTGTGCCAAATTAACTGTTTAAGGTGGACCAGAGGTATCAAGAAGAAGTTCTGGGGTTTTTCTATAAGATTTTTTAAAAATAAAATAGTATGTAAATTTCTTCTTCACAGGATGTTTTCTCTTAAGTTGTCTGCCCCTAAGTAGCTCCATAGAGCTACTCTGCATTGACTGTGTTATTAACTGATGCTTTCAAAGACTCATTTCAGCTGGAACTGATTTATGTGACTCCCTAATCATCTCACATATCTGCAGGATAAGAGGAGCAGTGCAGCTCAGCCACAACGATCTTTCACCTCAGTGCATCTTTATGTCAGAGAAATACAATTTCCAGTAGCTGTTTCTGCTAAATACATTGCAGTACCAGATACTTTCTTCTAGGGAATTTTTGTCTGGATGTTTACAGGAAGAATTTGACACTCCTTTGCTCCCTGTGTGATCAGGAGATAGATCTGACTGAATCAATGTTATGTAGGCTTCCGTATGTGATGCTTTGTAGGCTCCTTTTTATTATTTATTTTTTTCTTTCTTGGTCTGCATTTACTCTTGGAAGAACATCTGCAAAGTTTATGCTTTTATGAAATGTTTTCCTTAGGAAGCACAGAGCACTTATAATGAAACTTGGTGTTTGACTTACATTCTTTGTCTTAAGTTCATTTTTAGGGTTGCTTCTTGGTTGAGAGTTTGAGATTAAATCTTTTTTAGTGGGCACTTCCTGAACACTTTTTGGAAAGAACTCTATGAAGAGCTGGTGCAGACTGGAGAAAAATTGTTTTGGGAATAGTTGTCAGGACCTTATCCTACTGATTTCTTTTTAAACGTCCCTCTGAAGACCCTTTCTAGAAGATCGTGACATCTAAATGTTCACATTTCTGACTACTATTTTGATGTCCTACTCATAGAATCCATAAGAATTGTGCTGCTACAAGCTATCAGTTTAATCAAAGAAGAATCAATAAGTCTGTGTTGTTTAAATAGAAACATTTAGAAACATAAATAGATCAGTTTACCTGATGTTGAAATAAGAATTAGAAAAACACACAAAGGTGATGTTTGTTGCTTACATCTTGACTAATGCTTTCGTATATTCTACGATGATGGAGTTAATCTCTTGACTCCTGAGAATCCAAATTAAAATTACTGAAACTAAGACTTTTTTCCTTCCATATATGGTACAACGTGGAAAAATATTGTGGCTACTGAGGCAAATACCGTGCTAATGAGAGGCAGCAATTTTACCAGGGTAACACAAAGCCGTGAAGAGGACTTGACGCTTTCCATTAGCAACAGTGAGGGTAGAACTGTTAATTTCATTTGATGTTTTGATCTGCTGCTGTAAATTTTGTGACAGAAAGTTGCTCTAAAATTTTCCTGATGTGCTTATCGGCTGAAAAATCAGAAGCAAGTAAAATTCTGATCAGATAATCGTGCAATTGAAAAGAGGACACGCAGAGTACAAAAGATCAACATTTGTCTTTAAGTGCAATTGAACTTGTACATGAAGTAAAAAAAATATGTGCTTCTATTTCCAATTGATAAAGTAAGGGGGCCACTTAAGTTGATAGTGTTGAAGAGACAGTAAACATGAGAAAGGCATTCATTTCCCCTGAAACTAGTCTCACAATTTTTCATCTAGCTGATAGGAAGAGCAGTAGAGATTACTTGCCTTTGAGTCAAGATAACTCTCAAATAGTAATAATTCAGTTGTTCTAGTCAGTCTTGTTCATTTCTAATGATTACTGGCTTGAGACAGTTTTAAAACTTACACAGTTGCCTGGAAATTAATTTGGAAATAACCATTGTATTCTCATTTTACTTAAATAATTTTTCTTTTAATAGAATTGTGTTTCATGTTTCTTCATTTTTTATACCACTAGTCTACATGTGAAGAATAGATTCAATTATCCTTTTGGGTGTCTACTTTTAGATGTAAGTGGTAATTATGGTAATGGATATTATCAATCTCTTAGTTTCAACACTTCAAAAAAATATCCAAATAAACATATGAGAAGATTTACTGAAAATTAAAGTATAACTTACCCAGATCAAGAATGGTACATATGACAGTAAACAACATCCTTTACTTTTCTGTTCTTTGACAACAACACTTCTGACTGTAACTCCTGGGCACACCTGCAAAACTCTGCAGATTCACGTGTAGAATTTAAACTTGTGTGGCTGAAAAGAATCTGATGGGATTTAGCATATCATCATTTATTATTGTACTTTGTGCAGCTTTCTGGTTTGCTAGGATGCCAGCAGCCCCATTGTTGTTGCCCTCCCTCAGATAGGATTATTTGAATATGTTTGTATTATGTACAGAATTATCTAAGAGGAACATGCTATTTCTTAAGGAACCAAAATTTCCTCCATTGGAGGTTTGTTATTTGCTCTAATTTTGATTCTAGCTCTTATCATCCTAAAATGATAATGTGTTTCATAAATCTTGAAGCACATAAAAGAAGCACTTGCATTTAGTAAACCTGACTGCTTCCACTGGGAGCCCACTTGAGCTTCTACAATTTTTTCCAGAGTCTCAGTTTCACTCACATTCTGGCCTGTGATTTTGATTTACTTATTAAATAAAAGTTAAGTTCTTTGAGAATCCTGATTTTGTTCAGATCTGCTCTTCTTCAAATTACTGAATGCTTCCCGCTAGAAGTGAACCATTAATAACCACAATACTGGACATACCTGTGAGATGATCCTTTTCCGAAATGCTTATCTAAATAGTCATTTCTGTTCCAGAGTGGTGGACGCTAAAGTAAAGAGAGAGGGAAGTGTCATATGAAGTAGGAATATGAGTTTGAAGGCTGCTGGTAAGCTGCTGTATGAGAAGGGGACTAGATTCAGAGAGCACTCACAGGTACCTGGGTGGAGCTGCCAAGGTGATTGAGACCTTGAGACTGAGCTGTTCGGAATCTTTGATGTCACATGGTCAACCTGCACTAGTATCATTTTTTTTCTATTGGTACTGCAAAGAAATATGAAGCTTTTAGCTCTGCCACATGTATTAAAAGGAGTTCTAACAATTAGTCTCTCTGTTAGCAGGGGAAATTTCATTGTTTTTCCATTTTGTTTTGTGTGTAATAGAATTATTTCTCATCTTGCACTCCAGTGCAACATGTGCTTGATGCCTCTGTGTGGACTGTGTTGGCTCAGCAGACTAAGTCACAGGACACAGCTGAATTCTGTAGTCGCCAGTGCTAAGGGGCCTAAAAAGAAATTCTGAACTTTTACTTGTCTGCCAAAAATGACCTTTCAGCAGGGATCATGGAAACATGGAAGACAGCAAAGTCAAAGCCAGACTGGTCTTAGAATTAAATTTTTGTTATTAATTTGGAAGCTTAGTATGTCATACATTAATTTCTTCGTATTTCTTTCACTGGTGGAAGGAGAATTTAACTTTCAGTGCCAGGTGGAACAGCTCCAAAGCACATGCTGATCAACATCAGTCAGTAACCTGCTGGCTAGGCCGCCCTCGGGAGACAAATGAGGCTGGTGGTTCCTTGCCCCACATCCCAGTTTGAGGATTTACAAATGCCTCCCACTTCTGTAGCAAGGGTCCGCATTAGTACATCAGGGTGCTTTTATCAAACCACAAAATTTGTGCGTATCGTCACATTCAGTGATGTATCAAGGCCTGGTTAAGCTACTCAGTACAAGAACACTGACCATGGAAAGGCCAATAGAAATGTTGATCTCTATCCTATGTTTGTGGGTGTAAGAGCACAACGTGCACAAATAGTGACTCCCTGGGAATTGTCATGAGTTGAGCTGTCCTTAGCAATAAGAGCAGTTGGTTGCAGTTTGTAGTAGTTATAAAATTATCTTGCTTCAGAGCATGGACTTTGTTACTCACAACCATTTACTACGTTTTCGCTTCTAAAGGCATGAAATTAGCTGTTTGGAAACTTTACCTTGTACTTTATAAATCACACCAACTTTTAGTGTGTCTGCAATATCTTGCACAAAATTAAATGCATGAATGTGCCAAAATGCAAAGGAAAAGTGTGAACTTCTAAAATTTTGCATACCTTTATAAACAGCAGGAATTTGAGGTACCTTATAAGCACATATTTGTAGGAACAGGAAAAACTCCTCACGTCCAAATTTCTGTCAGTTGCAGAAGACATGAGATGGCACAATGTAGTGGTGCCAGGGAGCTCCTTTGAGTTGACTTTCCAGTGGGATTGATCCACGTAGTGAATCAATCCGTACCCCGTGAATATAAGACTGGGGTTTTTGTTTCTCCTTTTTGAACAGTTTTGTGGACTCAGAGTAAGAGAACAAGGGGAAAAAACATATGGTGAATGGTTTGTAATTTGATACACCTTTAGAAGTCTTTCAAAAAGTAAATACTTTTGAGGTGGTTAATTTTTGAGAGTTCCTAGTAGACAATGAACTGGTTTTGTATTTTCCAACACTCTTGTCTTTCAATGAATGACAGTCTGAAAGATCTGGTGTTCGTGAGCAGCTGTGGAAATACACATTTTAAAATATGTAAAAAAATAGGAAGGGTAGAAACTAAAAGGGACAATTTAAATGCTACATCTTTTTATGTTTTTTAAGCACTAATTCTATAAATTTAATGACCTTTCAAGGTTGTAGAGGTGGTGCAGTTGTATACCGGAACATATCAGGAAAAGAAACCTCTGAGATTGCTACCTCTTAAAATAATTGTTCATTGTTTTGGAATGAGGGAACCTGGAGGGTAGGAAAGCTGCTGTATTAGAAAGTATGCTGTGATAATAATGAAATATTTGACAACAGGGGGACAACACCGTGATCTTAAAAGATTCATTGAGTGACATGTCTCAGAGCTTATAGCGGAGTTTAAACCTCCCAAATTCCAAGTGTCTCCTACCTACCAGATGTTTCCTTTTTCTCTTACCAAAGCTATTCTAAGAGGCGCTGGTTCATATAAATATACTTATCATAGCGGCGATTTTCACCCAGCTGAAATCACATGCCAACAAATACCTTCTCCTGTGGTCACGTAACTATTTAACTGGTGTGAAATGGGCTTGGGGAAAGCAGAGATTTTAATTATTTCTTACACTTTCTAGAAGAGTATTTATCATGCGACTCATGGCAGTTTGGTGCTGGTAGATGCAGCTGTATTAATAAGCAGGGAAAAGGGGAGGAAACCTAGATGCCTAAATGCCCAGGTGCAGGTGGGGCACAGATGTTCCAAGGCAATGAAGGCATAGAAGTGAAACCTTTGGGTTTCTTCGAAAATTAAAATACTCTCACTCCATTGGTTGTTGAAATAGGGATAACATTAGCAGTGTTGATCCCTAGAGGACAAAACTCATGGATCATGACTGTATGTGTTTTTTAACTGGATTATTTTCATTACTTTTTAGTTGTCATTTTCTGGTTTTAGTAGCTTCTGTNCTTTCACCTACTTTCACCTATCGTCTTTAAATATACGAAGCTGTGTTTGAAAAAACAAGCACTACAAACAGTGAATGATGCAGCATTTTTAAAATGAGGCCGGATAAGGGAACAGAAGCAGGGCTTCTTTGTGAAGAGTGGAGTAGTTCCTACTAGCCCTGCCTTCTGCAAGCTGTGGTCTACTTCCAGGCCACCTAGCAATGGAAAAGTTGTGTCTATCTTATTGTCATGCTACCTCTGTGGCATCTGTGTGGTTGTCCCCGCCCAGGCTTGTAAGGGAGGCTATGTCAAAATACTTTGTGGGGTCCTTCAAGACCTATCTCTTTCTTGGTTTTGGGATTAAATCTATCTCTCTGTGTAAAATGCTGTAGGTGCTAGGTTGATAAAGCAGCACGAGCAACAGAGACAGCATGAGCTGTCCCCTGGAAAAGAGGAAGAGTGGTAGCTGTCAGCTTGTTCTCTGAACAGGGTCACGGTTTTTTTATTTTTATCACTCATGCTAGAGTCTGTTTACACTGAAAGGGTGTTGCTGTGGCACAAATAACTCAGATAAATAATTACCTGATTTATCTGAAGTAAATCTAAGGCTCTCCAGAAAGTTGCAGTGTGCATCCTCTTCCTAATGCCTCTCCTGAAATCTGCATCTGAGATGACAGCAGTGGTGTAAAAATGGCAAATGCCTCCTTTTCAGACAAGCAGCTGTTGCAGGGAGGTATTAGTGAGCATTTTCCACCTACCATACTTGAGCATTGTTTTGTGCATTTTATTTCTCCAGTACTGACAGAAGGACAGAACTGAAAGTCAGAAAAAAAGTTCAACCATGCAAGTCCACATTCCTCATTTACCTCCTGTTCTTGTCTGCTGTATTTTCTCTGAACGCAGACTCCTTTTTGGAGCATAAACAGTTTCCCCACTGTGACTCTTTTCCTGCAGAACAATTCATCAACACCGCGATTAACTGATTTATCTTATTACCATCTTTCCTGCCACATGTCACCAGGGTGGTCCTCCCTTTTAAGTCCAGGGAAGAAGTCCAGATACACAGTGTTTGTAGCAATAGGGATTGTCTTTATTTGAGTACATTCCTAACAGGATAGATAACTACAGAGAATAGCTGTGATTTTGGTTTGGGAAGGAAGAAAAAAAGAAGACAAAAATTATGGCTCTGGCATTTATTTTTTCTTAAAGGAATGGTGAAGAATTTTGTTTAATCATTCTTGACAACACTAGTTGTGAAGTTAGATTAGTCCTCTTAAGCTTATTCCGATTTTGCAACATTTTGTTCAGAACATGAATCTAGCTTGGGTTTATGCACATTTTCTTTTTTGTTGTTCCTTTTCTGTTTTTCCATGAGGCACTAGTAAACAGGAAATGGATTTATAATCTTTCTTTTCTCTAAATTCTTTTTTACCTGATTTCTCATAGAGTTTACTTCTGAGTCTCTTGAAGGGTGGTTATCTTGTAGATCCTAAATTTAAAGCAACAGCTCATCCCTAATGGGGTGTATTTCCTCTGCTCCTCACACTCCCTACTACAAATACATGATTTTTTTCTTGCTGTTGCTTACCATGCTACATTGTTATTATACTGCTGTGATATCATCTTTACCATTGGTATAAACTGGCCTAGCAAAAAGATAATCTCTTTTTTGCAATATCCAGAATTTAGTTCAATTTTAAAATGCCAGAAAATTCTACATTATTATTATTTTCTTGGCATCCGAATGTCTGAAAAGCAGATGTCTTCAGAATAAAGAAATATCCTTTGTAATGGATATTTCTTTTCAAACTAGTTTTCTTTTGCTGTTATGTTTGATTTAGTTTTATTTGTTATTTTAGTTTTATTTATCTTCGTTTTATCTCCTTACCTGAGGATACTAATGTCAAATGTGTGGCGCTAGAGTGCCACACTCCCTAATATATTCCATGTTTCAGTTTTATTTACTTTAATACCAAATAAATCTGTTTAGGTATCTAAAGTCCCTGTTAGTTTAACAACAAAGTCCCACTCAGCAGAAAATAACCCGGTGCTATTTACATTGGCCAGCGGGTGTCACTCTTACAAAGCAAACATGGTTAAAAATAGCTATGGATAACTTTGAATAGTGTTATCAATGAATCAAATAAAAAAAAAATGAAAAAGAAAAAAAAAGAAAGAAAAAAAAAGAAAGAAAGAAAGAAAAAAAAAGGCTTGTGTTTCTTAAAAAGCTGCTATTGCTGTGATTCATTAAAGTTGGGGATGAGAAAGAAATATGGCCAATTGACCTATTCCAGCTGCTGGTTGGGATGGGGTTACTGGCTCTGTTGTGCAGGCTTTTGGTTCACAGCACTGGATCATCCACATCCTGCTGCTGGGGCTGTTAGACATAAGGTGGAGGCAGGCTGTGGATGAGGGAGAAGGAAGCATTTCTGTCATATTCACCAAGCTGTGCAATGGGAGCCATCTTTTATTCAGAAGCTACATTTACATTTGAAAAATATGGCATTGCATGCTGTTATAAACTCTATTCCACAAATACAGGGCAACAAAATCATTGATTAGGACATAGCGTACTGACAAAAAAAGCAGAAACAACACGAGGTACAAGGCTTGCATATTTTCTTGACATCTTTTTTGCTGCCTTTTGCCAATCAACTACTAGTCACAAAATTCATGGCTTGCTTTCTTCATTGCCGTTACAACATCAGTTAGTATAAACAGAATGATTGCTTGGAGTGATGGCAAATATCTCATACACACATATATATACACAAATGATACATATGCACATATATTTTAAAAAGTATGATTTTGTCTTGACTACTACTGCATGACTCAAGAAGTGTTATACTTGGAGGACTGGCAAAGAGTGGTTAGGAAAAAAAAGTATGACTTTCAGGGGGCTCTGAAGATGCTTTTTCACCCTTTTCCTCTCCTCATCTCAACCTGCCTTTCCCAGAAGAACCTTCAATCCCTACATACTCCCCCACTGAGCTCTGTAGCACAAGATGCTAATGCCTGCTGTGTCAGTGTGATTCTTTTCCTGAAAAGAGTAGTGAGAAATATGTATGCTTGTATGTATGTATTTGTGTAAAAATGTATATACATATAGCTACAGAGAGCTCGATTTACTGACAGTTTGCAGAGGCACCCTGAGCTATCATAGTGAAGCCAAGCTGATGGTTTTCAGAACCTCATGGATTCCTCTAGGCTGTTATTTGCTGCTTTTGCAGCCTTAAAGTTTCTTGGGTAAAATTCTTGTGTATAGTTCTAAACGATGCTGAAATAAGATACAGTATAGTCAGTGCACATTATTTCTGCAGCAGTAATAGTCAGGAACAACACTTGCTTAAAGAGCACTACAAACCATTGAACAGGCTGTCGAGATGTAGCACTTCAGAGCATGTGAAATCAAAATGCTATATACAAGCGATGATGATGATATTTTTTTAATTTTCTTTTTGTGACAACCATGGAAATGTAAGTGATTAGGAATGTTCCTTCACACAGTACCAAACATATGTTCTTCAATAAATAAAATGTATGCAAGTAAATTGAAAAATCAAAAATGTTAAAAATATTTCAATTTACAAGGATACATTTTCAGAGTAACTAGCATGCATAACTTTCTAAAAAAAAATAAAACCTTGTGTGACTAATCAGTATAATTCTATAGTAACACAGTAATTGTGAATACTTATATTACAAAACCATTACTGTTTCTAAAGAATTTGAAAGATTATCATCTTATCTAATACAAACACAAAAAAGTAGATGTGAAAAGCTGTGTCTGTGCATTCACTATTATTACCTTAATTTACAACCATCTTACTAAGTAACAAACTGCAATTCCATAGTTTGCAATTCCAATTTGACTGAACAGAATCGGTCTTTTTTCAGGTTGTTTAGAATGAGGTATAGAATAGTTGCTAAATTGATTTCACATGAAAGCATTTTAAAAATGGATTTGGAAATACAGAGTCCTAAATTGTCCTACCAACATAAAGGTAAGTAACCTGTTATTTTTAAATTGAAGGTATTATATACAGCGCTTCCAGCTTTCTGTTAATTCAGGCCTGCAGGGTAGCCAGTGGGATGAAGCAAAATGGAAACCTTGGCCTGAATTTAAAAAGATAACAGATTTAGTTATTCAATAGCCCTGTGTGTGTATATCATTCTAACACTGCTGTCTTTGTTCAATGAAATGAAGGTTGTTAACTGTTCCTAAAGAAGTAAAGATAAAGGCTTTATGAACTTTCAACCTAATCTTGAACTCCAGACCTCTTAGGCACTCCTACGCTTCTCCATCAGCCCAATCCAGCCCCAGTAACTAGTAATGATAAAATGACATAGTAACAAATTTCCCAATAGGTTTAGCAATCCAAGGTGTAAAAAGTAGGTTTGGGAAAAAGCATTCATTATGCTTATTTCTCTGTTGAAGTTGAAAGGAACTAGGAAGTCCCTCTTCCCCAGGGTGAGCCCTGGTAGCAAATTGGTCCCCTTATCAACTCCCAGGAGCCTGAGGGAATGTCTTTCCTACTTAACATCAGATATAAAGTCTGCAGGCTACGTATATAGACATAGAGACAGTACCTGTATGTATCCCTTTTTTGTTGTCACTCCACAGTGGAATGAAAGCATGTCATCCTTCTTGCACGGATGCCTCAGAGAAAAAGTGAGGGGAAGGGAGGCAGAACCAAACTAGTTGCTTACTATTACCTTTGTCTACAGAAAATAATGTTAAAAATTATCTATGTCCTTCCACCTACTCTAAAAGATAAAAGAAAAATGACATTTTTCTCTCAGGAAGAACTCACACATTTATCCTTTTCACTGATAAAGTTAAGCTAGAAATGCTGTTGAGGGTGACAGAGCACTGGAACAGGCTATCTAGGGAAGCGATGGAGTCCCCTTCTCTGGACGCCTTCAAGACCCTCCTGGATGCCATCCTGAGTGACGTGCTCTGGGCAATCCTGCTTTAGCAGAGGAGTTGAACTAGATCATCCCTAGAGGTCCCTTCCAACTCTGACAGTTCTGTGATTCTGTGAGATGCCCTCTTCAGAGAAGAAAATCTTCATTTCCCTATAATATCTGAGAAAATTTTACCTAAAGGTATATGAAACTGGCTGCATTTCTCTATTGTTTCTGTGGCCACGCACAACTTATTTTTTTGAAGTATGACATCTTTTAAATGCAAAAGATTCAGTACAAGAAGGCTAGAGAAATACAGCAGTGCCTGAAGCTGAAAAGAAGAATTTAAATTGGGAAAGGAAGATGAGTAAGAAAAATCAAAAGAAATCTGGGGGGGTTTTAAACTCTGATTAACACTCTGGTTTGGTAGGTTTCTGGTGAGTAGTCCACAAGTCCAGCATTTATACTCTTGTTTATTATTCTTTAACAGTGTATACTATGTGTTTCAACGGATTATTCTTTTTGCAGTATTTGACATGTAATTACTGTTTGTCCAAGATACAAGTAATGTACAAATACCCTGTCTGCAGTGAGTTTGTTAGAGGCGTAGAAATAAATATACCTTCTGAGGATAAGTGATGTTTTAACAGAACAACTGACTTTCTCTGTGTGTATAGGAACAAAGTGTAATCTAGGTATCTTCTGAAATAAATCCTTGAGAATGTTCTTGTCTGATTAGACTTGAGTCCTTTTAGCTCATACAGAGTCTAAGAGAGTGCCATTCAATTAGTGCAGAGTTTGTAGACAAGGGAAGTGTTCCTCTCCCATCAGCTGCTTTCTGATGTCTGATTTTTCAAGTATCACACAATACTGCCTTAATTTGACTTTCTGGGTTGCAAGTTCAACAAGACAGTCGTTAAATCCTGAGATGTTTTTAATTCATGACTCTTTAAAACAAAGATCTATAAGCCTTTTTATTATTTGAAATTTTGAGAGACATTGATAAATCACAGGCAACTTAAAAGCAATTTGTGATCTTGTGATCACAAGTATATTGCATTTGAAAATCTTAGCCCACTTTCCCATCAGTCTTAGGTATTTTGAAAATCTGCATAAAATACTCAGTTATGGAACAAAGCACTCTACTTTTTGCAATATAATAATAAGAAACCCTCCCCCTTTCTTTTTCCCTTTTGTTTTTTAAAGCCCACATCGTTGCACTTGAATGTAATGTTAAGGTCACTCAATAAGGTCAATTTTATAAAAAAGCAGCTGCAACATTACTGTTGCTTATCTTCTTGTTGTGTAATAGTACAGCTCTTCCCAGGTCAGAATATAGGAGGTCAGATGGCAGCATGTTAATTTCTCTGCAAAACATTGCCTGTAACATAAATGTTAGGAGGCATGAGTCTCCAAGCAGGCAAAATCTGTGCTGGTGGAACACAGAAGTCTGTGGAACAGCATAACCCACCTCAGTATGTTTCTTCCCAAATGATGGGGAGGTGATTGATGCATGGTAAATATGTGTGTGGGCTTGCAGTTCACATGTTTGGCATCGATCCACTCTCAGATGTTGCTGCCAGAGAAAATATGTTGCTGAAGTTCTGCTGGGGAGCTGGAATGAGGACTTGGTGCCTGGCATGGGGTTATGCAGCCATAGAGGAATCTAGTAATGCAACTGGCAAAAAGGCCAAAGCTGCATGATGGTAAAGAGAGAAATTTCTGGGAAGATGCTAAGTGAAACACTCCACTATAATTTCACTGATACTACACTTTAAGATGCTGTAATGAAGACATAGTCATCTTTGAAGAAATTCTCAGTAGCTCCTTTTGCTTCGGACAATGGCAGGTTGGCCAAGAAGGAATGTAGGCATGTTGTGAAATAAATTTAAAAGTAAAATTTCCATATCTGGACTTCAGTGTTTTACAAAAGTTAGAAAGGAAAAGTCTGATATTGCTATGCAGTGACATTATGCTACTGTACTAGCTGCTGCCAAGAGGATATCCTAATGTTTGTTCATATTACTGAAATCCTAGAACTTTTCAGCTGTGGACTTGGACTTTGCTGTTCTGAGTTCTGTGAAGAAATGTATAACAGGACAGACTCTTTCCTGAGTGAACTGTATTAATCAATTTCACTTCTCCCTCATGTGCAGGTAACAGGTCAAGCTCACGTACTGTTGGCTATTTCCACTCACATCAAGAGTAAGGCAAATGACATGCAGGTAGAGGTTTTACATACTCAGTGGCTGCCCATGCTCATGAACTGTGTTGACTCCTCCCCTGTTTCACCTTCTAATAGTTTGTGAGGTGCCTTTTCTTGGCTTTTCTCAGGGGGTGAGAGAGGGTAAAAAAATGTGGTTTGGAAAAAGAAATCCAAATTAGTAAGAACTAAGAGGTTCTAAGAGGAGCTAGCTTGCAGATGATGGAAGACTTGGCTGTCAGAAATGCACTAAGTAGTAATAGAGGATTAATCTCTAAACTGAGGAGCTGATGAACCAGGAAATGAAAGTAAATCTAGGAAGAAATAGCTAAATGATAACTGTGGAGTTTGGGTTGGGGTTTTTTTTGGTTTTTTGTTTTTTTTTTTTCTGTAAATTTAGACTATACAGCTAAAGACTATATTAATGTCTTGTTTCTAAAAGTTTCTACTACTGTCACTCTTGTGGGTCCTGTACTGAGCACATGGTACTAAAGAGAAGATGCACAGATTTGCAGAACAGGTTTATACAGTGGAAACATAAAAAAGAGGATAGATAACTCCATCATTGATAGTGGGCTTTTTTAGTCTACCTGATTATTTTCTTCCTTACTTGACTTATTAGGCTGCTAATCAGAAATATAATTTAATTGTAGCAGTTTGGTAGCCAGTACTGCAGAGTTGGTTAACAATAATCTTTCTTACTGTTTGCTTCAGATAAAATGTCAAATAAGAAAACTGATACGTGTAATAGAAAAGCAAAGTATGACTATGTGGAAGGTTGCCTATGAGGAAAATTTGGATAGACACGAATATTGGATGCTGTTACTATTCTGTTTAACCCACTTCACCTGCTTCTTGACATTAGTGCTTTGTTTATCATCTCTTTCTGTCATTATACAATGATGTTTTATAAAACTGATATTTCACCATCTTTTCTCTTCTGTATAGGTCTGTTATGTTGTACACCAGACACAAGAATGGTGAACTCCTTAGAACTCTAGTTTGGCATTTTGACCCAAATACTTTAGAAAAAAAACGAGCTGCTTTGCTGAGGGAAATTAAATTTTCCTAAACATATGAACTGGATGTTTCTTTCTCTTCCTTGTGTTTGCTGGATAAGTTAAGGCCAAAACTGGAAAAGTAACTCTATTCAGGGGAATGATTAGGATGTAAACATCAATCTATAAAACTCAAGCTTAAAAGCAAGCAATGCACATACAGTGAGCTACAGAACCAGTCAGAAAACACAGTTCCGTGGTTATAAGAAAATTCTATTTAGACAGAGAGAAAAGTTTGCTTAAATTACCACAGAAATGAAATAGTAAAATATGGAAATCAGTGAGATTTCAAGGGTTAGTGTCTTAGCAACACAAAGTAAAAGATTTACAGAAATGTTCAGGTTTTTAATTCACCTACTACACAATCAAGCATGCTTCATAATCTGCTTTCGAGACCTTTTCCATAGTGACTGACAGCTTTATCAGAGCTAATGCAGGGCCTCATCATCACGCTATGGCAAAATCCCCCTTGTCTTCAGTAAGATGAGAACACTTGCAAACAATTTTACTGCAAATATTGAACAAGATGTATTTTGTATTGCAGAGGTTTAAGTAATACAGAACTGCCTTCCTTGAAATAGCTGGACTCAACAATTCTGTAAACATTAATTTTTCATACTATTTAAATGCAATGCATAAAAATTGATAGAAAAATCAATCATTTTGGTTGCTGCTGTAAACAGTGCTCTCAGACAACATTTTAGACTAAAGAATCACCCTGATCCCCAAAATCTTCATGCAAATTATTTAGAAATTGTACTTTGTGAGAATTTTAAAAAGTGGTGTGTTTGAGAAATCAATTCAAAATAAAATGTCCTATTATTGGCCATCTAATATTATCCTGCTATTTTGCACTTTGACAATGTGCATAAGCATATATGCACTAAAATCCTTCATTACAGGTATGAAAAAATAACATAACTTCATAGTTTGTTTTAATAAAAATTCAAAATTGTGGGTCCACCTCCTGGTTTGAATTAGTCTGCTTCCAACTCCCTTGCATTCGCTTTTTATTACATCCTCTGCTATAACCATTGAAGGTCATCTAATCCAATGTCCTGTTCTGAAGCTTTACCATTGCTATCACCAAACTGGGTCAGACATAACTTGGTTGAAGTAAATTATGACAAGGATAGATAATTCACTGCTTTGTGGGTAACCTGTTCTGATAATGCATTACCAATGCTGTAAAAACTTATTCCTAGTGTTCAGTTTGAACCATACCATTATGGTTGAGTGCCATAATGTGTGGCTGTTGTCAGTAGTCAGATCATTTAGCACTAAAAAGAGTTTGGTACTGTCATCTCTATGTGTGACTGGCTGCTGGAATTCTGTAGTTTGCTTTTCAGATTAAATGAACCCAGTTTCTTCAGTTTCTCACAGTTTATACATTGTAGACCCCTGACCATCTTGGGTAGCCCTTTTATGGACCTTTTCTGTGTCTTCCATCTGTTGCGGGAAAGCTAGACGCAACATTCCAAGATTAATAACCCTTTGACCTGCTGGCTAAGGTTTGCCTTATTTGTGATGCAAGTGTGCAGTTGGCTGATATTCAGGCTGGTGTTTCCCATAACCTGCTCAGACTGAGTTGATGTATGGGGTTTTTCCAGGTGCAGAAGTTTGCACTCACTGAACCTCGTGAGTTTTTTTTGACTAAGTTTACTTTCTGGGCAATGGTTAACAGCTGGCTATAATTAACTTTTGAGATGGCTATATTTCTTAAGGAAATAAATGTCCAATGCCACTTGTCACAGGTTAACTAGGTTTTAATTTAAGGTTCTATTTCCTGTGACTTTCTGAAAAGCACTATGGGAGTACAAAATTTAATTGAAAGCATTTCTCTCTCAGAGCCTGTTGTAGTAGCAAAACAACTTCCTAACAGAAAGTAAATCTGGAGACTCAGTCCTCCTACTCTTATCAGGCAAAATTTTTACAGATCCCAAGTAATACAGATATACATAGAGCTACACATATTACGATGAAACGAGGTCAAGATAGCAAATCATACTTTCTAATCCCTCCTGACAAAGACTCTGTTTCATGAAAAAGGCACCTCTAACTATAAAACAAAGTTAATCTTAATGTCAAAACTCAATACCTCAAACCTGAGCAAAAACTCAGTCAGATACATGGGTACATCAGCCTTAACCTTTCGGTTTACGATTTTGGTTCTGTTGATTTGCAGAGAGGTTTAAGTCTGCTTCTGTTTGATCCCGATCTCTTCCCTAAATCCAGAGTTTTGATCCGTTTATAAAATGTTACAAAGAGTTAATGTGAGACTTAGTTTAATATAACTAATGATTTCAAAAGCTAAAGTATTTACTAGACAGTGAGTGAGGGTAGATTTTTATTTTAATAAGCTTCAGAGTCAACGTAGCTTGTGCAACTGAAGTTTAAGAATGTATGTTTTTCCTGTGTATCTTAGAAATCAATTAATAATTGTGTTATTGTCTGTGGTCTAAAAATACTGTTAAACCAGATGAGTTTCTCCTTATATACCAAAAAATTATCTTTCCAGGTTCTCATATTTTGCAATTATCAAGGTTAGTCAGGCAATAGTGTGAAGGATTTAATTTAAAACACCTTTGTAGAGATATTTTTTATTCCCTTTGCAGACCTTACCCCCAGCTGTCACATCTGTAGTTTCATGTGAATGTGCTATCTGCTGCTAAATATAGAACTCTATCATTAAGAAACAAGTAGAAAAATAAGTCATTTCTGTCCTCGGAATTTAGTTCTTCTGCTGGGTTTCTGAGCACTGCCTTAGTCTGGCTTTCTCTCCCCATCATTCTGTGCACTAATTTGGTTGGATAAATCTGTTTGAATTCAGCTCTGTAATGCTTCATGGAGGATTGTGGACCAGAGATTAGATGGATGGTGCTAAGTCCCAGGCAACTGAGCCTCTTTTCCAAGAGTTTGTGAGACAACCTATTTAGGTTGTAAATTTACTTATCAGCACCTTGTCTTCCTTTCTGTATTTTGCAGATTATTATCATAAGAGAGCAGGTAATGGTCCTCTTTTGTTTTCCTCTGGTAAGGAAAGGAACATAATATATGCTGCTCTTCTCCTTCACCTACAAGTTGAAGGTGTCAGCCAAGATTTATCAGAGAAATAGCTCTGGCCTAGAATCTTACAAAGGATTAGACTTAGACCATTACATTGAAATAACTACACTTGCTATTTGCAGACTACATATGACTACTAACTACGTTTATAGTTTGAGTTATATTATTTTTTCCCTCTGGTGACTCTCAGTTGCTGGGTATAGATTTTGGTTTTAATTCCTACTTATCCATTCTAATGTCTACATTAAAACTTGAAAGTAAACAAGGACTTGATGCTACCTCTATTTTTTTGGCTTGCTCCTTGTTTTCCAGCATTTGTTGATCAACACAAGAGCCAGCCTGGCTGGTCTCCACTTGCTTTATTCTGCCATGCAACATCTATAGTGCTGCCTCTCAGCAGGAAAGAGCTGCTCCCAGCAGTTTTCCTGAAATTGCAGGAGTTCAGAGGAATGCCTCATCTATTACCTTCAGTGTGCAGAAAGCCACCGGAGATTGACAAATGAGTAGGATAATGTCTTCACAGCACCATAGCTTCTGCATCTTTTCCTAAACTAACTGACAACAAACCTTCTACAAATGTTCAAAACACCCAAAATTTGGTCAGCTATCGTGAAGAGATAAGGTTGGTTTTTTCCCTTATAGGAACAGTTGGATGTCTCAGCTGTGTGTTATGTAAAAGCAATGAAGAGTATACTCTAGAAAAAACATGCTGGAGAACACCTCCCTGGGTAGAGTGCAGTTTTTATTTTCTCTATCTACCTGTAAGAGCCCTTGTATGGATGTATTGGTTTATATATAGCTTTTCAGTATGTTTACACAAAAAAAAAACCCAAATGTGTATCCATCGTTGTTAAACTAAGCTGATACAGACAAAGTAGTACAACTGGACAGTACAGACTAGTCTGTAGTAAGGGGTAGAAATCATGTAATTTTTTAAGCAGATGGTCTGCTGCAAGCCCCAGTCAACTATGGGAAAGTTCTAGCTTTGCTTTACTATTGGAGGGAAATATCTAGTACATCTTTTAGCATACAAACAGTGCCACATGCTTTGAAGGTGTGATATAGATTTTGCTACTAGTTGCAGAGGTTGCAATAGGTTATTTAATTAACTTTTGTTAAATGGAGAAGAGGAGAGAGATGCTCTAGACAAAGGCTGGAACAATGGACTGACTGAATTTTCAGAGGGTTGGAAAAAGAGGTAATTGTGGTACAAAAATTAAAACCAAAACATTTTACAGAAGTTGAATGATACACTCATGAAACTTACTCAGAACTCAAGAGAGAGTAATCTCAGCAGAGGGAGACGGAAAGATATTAAAGCCTTATAAATTTGAATCTTTTATCATCTAGAATGAGCCCCTTGGTATGCACTGTGAACAAAAGGGAAATTATAGCACAAATAGCATAGAAATGGGCCGCATCGGGCCTTGAATGTCCAATTTAATGTCTTTTTCTGTAAAGCCATCTCCAGTAAGATTAAGATTGGTACTTTTACAACATATATGCAAAAAAGCTGGTGGTGCAACACTCTCTGGCTCTCCTGTAGCTCCCTTCAGATACTGGAAGGCTGCTCTAAGGTCTTCCNTCCTCAGGGCTGCTCTCCAGCCATTCTCCACCCAACCTGTATTTGTGCCTGGGGATGCCACGTCCCAGGAGAGAGACAATAGTTACAGGGAGGCAACAGGAATGAAAAAAAACCAACCCGATGATGGGTTTTCGGTGAAGGCTGGGCTCAGGCCTGCATTCAGACTTTGTCGCCCCCGGGAGCACCGAGGGCGGCCGGGACCGACCGAATCCCCTTTCCTCGGCGAGTGCGGGAGGCCGCCGGCCTTAAGCCTGCCCCGCGCCTCCCGCCTTACCACCTCTCTTGGCCGGGCCACCATTCCCTCCGCCTCTCCCGTTANGCCGCTGGGATCCCGCCCCGCCGGCGCTGCTACAGCCCCGCAGCCGGTGGGCTGTGGTCCGCCAAGATGGTCCATCACTCGGGCTCCATCCAGTCCTTTAAGCAGAAAGGTCAGTAGAAACCCCTCTGTCTCTTGTCGCCCAGGGCGGGGGGCGGACGCGCCGCTCCCCGCTAAGGTTTCCGTGCAGGGACGCCCCGGGGGCGGCAGGTGCGTCCTCTGTGGGTGCCCGAATGCGGGTCCTGCCGGTGATGTTTTGGGGTAATTTTGCTGGTTTTCCAGTCCTGAGGGTGCAGCGCACGGCAAGGACGCCCGGTGGGACGGACTGAGCTGTTATCCCGCGCCCCACCGGCTGGGGGGGACAACGGGCCCGACCCCAACACCGGTCCTGGCCCCGGCCCGGCCCGGCTCCCTCCGGCCGGTTCCCCGGTGGGAAAGTTTTTTCTCCTCGAGAAAAGGTGCTGCTCTGTGCTTTCCAGTTGTTGTACAGGTGATGTGAGTGGTGTCTGCAGGTCGTGCACCATCGACCCTTGTTTTTTCTGGGTGTTTTAGTTTTCATATCGTGCTGTTACCCGAGTGAAGACGGAATAATCTCTGTCATTGTTAGGGGGGATCCTGGCATTGCCACTGCAGATACTACTTCTGTTTAATCCTTGTATCTGCTGGGGTTTGGGGTTTTTTTGTTAGTTTTTGGAGGGTTTTGTTTGGTTTTGGGGGGGGTTTGTTTGGTTTTGGTTTTTTTTGTGTTAGTTTGGGGGGGGTTGTTTGTTTTGGGGGGGGTTGTGTTTGTTTTGGGGGTTTTGTGTTTGTTTCGGGGTTTTTTGTGTTTGTTTTGGGGGGGGTGTTGGCTTTTTTTGGGGGGGAGTAAATACAAAATAAAAGCTTTTGCTGGCTAACAGATAGAAAGGTAAATTTCCAGTTGTGCTTATCATATCTATAAAATCTCTACCATGCATGTGATAGAAAAAAAAAATAATTCATAGAGTCATTATAGAATGGTTAGAGTTGGAAGGAACCCTAAAGAGCATCTAGTTCCAACCCTCTGCCACAGGTAGGGACATCTTCCACTAGAATTCCCCAAATGAACTTCCGTTTTGTTTTTTTTTTCTCTTGATCCTGGAACTGGCACTTTGACTATATTTTTTTTCTCTAAAATTCTACTTTGACAGATAAGATGAAACCAACGTTTCTTGCTTTATAAGGATCCTTTTGCAGTCCTCCTGTTGTTTTAGTTGTTAACAAACTTTTTTTTTTTTTTCTTAGAGTACAGTATGCCATAAATTATAATTTAATGTGGTATGCTTCATACATAAATCATGGGTTCACTTATTGGATTTTGCCTCATTCAAGTTCTTTTCTTTGAATGGTTAGTAGAAAATAAATAATTCAAAGCACTTAAGCCATTCTGGTAATTCCATGATAGATCTAGTTCCTTGTTGTAGAGGTTTTTGCATTTAATGCCTATCTTGTGTGCAGTAATGAGTGGTGCTATTTCAGATCGTAAAATGTCTTGGTTAGTCCGGTTCAAAGTTAATTAATTAGTATAAATCCCGCCACCCTCCTTTTTTAAACAGTCATATATACATTTATAAATTTATACTTGGAGCCACAGTGTTAATTCTCAGTTTTTTGTAAGAAAATGTTTCTTATATTATAGCAATTATTAGCAAGCTCCAGAGTTCCTGACAAGATACTTCAGGAGCTATCCAGCTGTTCTGTAATAGTCTTTTATAAAAACAGCCCGAAACTGACGTCGTTACGTTCACCTTCAGGGGTGAAATTAAGTTCCTTGAAACTAAGTTATGCCATGTGATTTGTGAAACTGAATCTTTGTGGTGGTCATAAAGCTTCATAATAACCTGGTGGGTTTTGCCAGTTGCACATTGAGAAGTAGGTTGTTGTTGTTGTCTCCTTATTCCTGAAGAAATCCTGATGAGAGTGTCTTGCCAGTCATAAGGCTTTGGAAGAGAGAGGATGCTCTTGTGGAACTATGGAGCCTGTACAGCATTGACTAGTATGTGTTCCCTTTCCTGAATATCTCACTTGCAGTGTGATGTGTACTAAATCCACCTGAATGAGTTCGGTCTGTTTTTCTCAACCTGCAGCTTTTAGGGATGGGGGAGGATAGCATGAAATCTTGGGCAACAAGCTACAGAGGAACCATGCAAACATAAATCATAATCAAGAACTCGTCAGCTAATCGTGAGGTACTTAAAGGAAGCTGAGAATCTGATACTCTGAAGTTCCCTAGCAGGGAACATCATGTCATTTTGTGTAGTTTTTTCAAATTTGGTATTATATGTCATTCTGCTACTCTAAGATTTCAGTTACTGTCATTTCTAATTTGCTGTAGCTGAGACGTTGACTAAATGCACTGTTTGTTTTCTAGCTGCTCAAAAACCAGTGCCCTAAATTCCCTTTTTTACAGAATCTGTGGTAATCCTCATGAAATGGCCAACTGCCCATCACAGCTGTGCCTTGTATGCTTCACTTGCATTAAGACCAAGCTTCACTTCTTTGAGGGGATTGAAAGGGCATTATTTTTATGCGGAGTCTGGATCATATAGGAAAGATTGAAATCAACAAAGAGAGTAGTTCCTGGAAAAAGCAGAAATTAATTGTAACCTTTTTAGAAACAGGGCGTGTGCCTATTGGCAGGAAACATAATATTCAAACTTACTTGCTGAGGAGAGGTAACTTTTAAGATAAGAGATTTAATGGGCTAGAGAGCATTTTGTTTGAGCATTTCACCTGCTCTGAGCCCTTTGTTCTAGCTGAGAGGAAAGGAGTGGTTTTGGGACCACAGCTGTCTTTTTAAGGCTTTGAAGAATAGAACCAAGTTCTTCAGTCTCTAGGGTGTCTAGGAATCTTCAGTAAGGAGGAAAAAAAGAGAAAAAAACCCACAGGATTTGTCTCTGGTTAGAGTGGTGGGTGGGGTTGTTTTTTTTTTTTTGCTTTCTTTTTTCCTTCTTGACAGAGTGAGGAGGTGTTCACTGTAGGAGGCTACCATTATAATGTGCTGCCTTGGTTTTGTCTTGCTCTTTGTTCAGATTGTGTATACAGAGTGAAACCCTCAGTTTTCAAAAGCTGCAGTACAGCTCAACGTAGTGTTATAAAAAGACAGTGAGAGTTTTGGGGAAAAAAAAAAAAAGAATCTCTTTCTTCTTCACCCCCACAATTTTTATTCTTCTACTTGCATCTGAAGGCATGCCTATCAAAAAGAGCAGTGTCCTAGAGGTAGACTAATCTGTGTCTCTGCGCAGTAGTGTTAGATCTGTTGAGCCATCTGTGTAGTATTTTGTCACTATTTTTAATCTCTACTGTGGAAGAAACTGCTTTTTCTGAAATGACTTTCCTCAGTAATATTCTCAGAGATAAGAATTTTGTTATTAAACCTATATCTTTATAGTTTTTACCCCTTCAAAAGATGATACAGCCTATGACCTCTGAAGAATTGTGTCAGAGAAACAAAGGAAAAAATGTTTCTTCTTTACTGTTTTTTTCCCTAACCATCCTTTAGAAAAGAAAAATCACCATCCTCAGGCATTATTACACAGTTTAGCTTAAAATTACTAAGTAATAAATAGTTATTCAGGAAGGAGAAATAAGTATTAGATAATGTTGATGAGAACAGAGATCGTCTCCATACATAATTTGTAGTTTAATAATTCCAGGAAAAGACAGCTCATTAGGATTTGATATTTGATCTGTATCACAATTGAATGATCATCTTTTAAATGTAGGACATAAAAGGATATGGTAGCCATATGGCACACTGTGTCTTCCATAATGTGTGTGAGACTGGTGCAAAGCAATAGCTTTTTTTATTAGGGAACTCTATTGAAAATTTTCATGCTTTAGAAGGAAAGGCAACCTAATTTCCAAGAGGCTCTTCATTTAAAACATACCTGATGGTAGATGGTTTGAATGTTTCTGGCCTGACAGAAGGTAAGGCCTGCGTTTAGGGTGCAGGTCAAGGTAATGATGATGCTTAAAATTCTGAATATCCAGGACTTTAGTCCTGATACACAGACTGCAATTTCCTGCATGCTCTGCTGGGTGCTTTATTGACTATTGTTGTTCTTTTTAATAGCCCTATCCAAGCTTTTTAATGAAAGAATTCGTGGCTGGGAAAAAGATGCGTTCATGCCTTAAAATTTAGTTGCTTTTAGCACAGTGTGTGAGTTTTAGGAATGTGGACTGCAGATTAAAATCTAGTGGGTAATTTGGAGTGCTTCTCGTACATCCTGTTCAAGATGTGCAATGGAACAGGAAGGAGTTCAGCAACTTCAATACACATTAAGTCTTTGATGAGAGTGCTGATATATCTTCTCAAGGGATTTATCTTGAAATTGCGTAAGTATGGACAAATCAGGTATCACCGTAAAAGATGTACTTCTGGATCTGCATGCCAAATAATTTCGTTTCATTTTATATATTAGCCATCTGAAGCTGAAGCAAGGTTTAGGTGGGTTGAGGGCTGGGTTGAGCATCTCTAAGAAGTTGTTCTCCCTTCATGGAGGTAGTTGTTACTTCGTTAACTGGTCTTGTAAATTGCTTTGAGCTACTTAGAGGACTACTGCTGTTGTAGAGTACAGGGGTTTTTTTATTGTTGTTTTACTTTAAGATCCTAATGACCTGCATTCTTTATAAAAACAATTTGTGAATTTAAATGAGGGTTTGTAAAGATCACATTTTTTATATTGCACCAGAGTTTTCAGTATTCAGACACTTGGATTTGTAATTAAGATTCTCATGGAGAATTCTCCAAGGATGTTTGATACTTCAGTGGCACCAGTGAACCTAGTAAATTTAATAATCCAAAGAGACTGATGAAATTACTGGAAGATGCAATTTTGTCGTACAAAAATTTGAGAGATTGTGACTCTTTGCTGTTGTTGTCCAGAGCAGAAATGCCAGCTTTCCATGTCAGTGTGTGTAAAGGAATTTTTAGGGCTTAGCTCTTTCATTTGCATTCCAAGGAGCACTAACATGTACAAAACATTTCAAAGCTACCCTCATCTTGACTCTGAAAGCTGAGAGCAGCACACTTAATACACTCCCTTAAAATGATACCATATTCAAATAGTGCCATTTATAATCCCTTCTTCCAGGGCACTGAAAAGCAAGACCCAATTTTTAATAAGATTTACCTGTCTGTATTTGCTCTTATTTTTGTTGCCCGGTACAGCTGTACAACTTAAGATGCACTTCACCTTTTTCAATCAGACACCTTAGAAGGGCCCATAATATATCTTTTTATTCTGAATTATATTGTATGTTGTAATTTCAATAAAAGATAGAGCTTCATTGAAAATAATTATTAAATATGCTGTATGAAACTTTATATTGTGCAGATGCATGTATGCTGTAGAAATAAGTTAAATACTGTTGCTAATTTTTTTTTTTTCACTGAATATTTCAAATGAGAATGCTAAGGAAATCAGGAATTTTTGTTTTTTTCAGATAACTCTGCTGTCTGACTACAGACGATGATGCTGTGGTAGGATGTCTGGGCATTAGCTTCCTCCGTCCTGATTTAAGTATAGCTTGATAATAGTATTATTTGTGGAAAAACCTTGTACCCATTCCAAAGCTTTTCAAAACTTCCGCAGTAAGGACCTATTAAAATAGGCAACTCCCACCAATGCTGATTTTCTTTAGAACTCTCGTTTTACCATTTATATTTCATTGAGTATCACCACAAAATTGCAAGTTTCAATTCTGTCTTCATATTTTGGTTGGTTTATTCCGTGTTTTGTCATTCCTGAAATCTGCTAAATCAGGACAATAAACGAAACAACTCTGCCAGTGTAAATTCCCTTGAATATTTGTAATAGTACTTTCAATATAGCAGATTTTGTTGAAGTGTTTTGCAACAAAATTAGGAGTTGTCGACATATTTTATGATTCAGGGTATTTTACAGCTCCAACAACCATGAGAAATTGAAACATCGTCCTAATTAATAGTCCTAAGAGCCCTGTATTCCAAGCAACGTAGCCAGCTAGGTTGCAACTGGAAAAGTAGTGATGTTTGGGATTTTTTCCCACTGAAAAGTGAACAAAAAGAATAGCCATTCATGTTGTACATGTACTGTGATAGACGAAACTAACTATGCTAGATTTATAAGCTTGCTGAGCAACATGAAGATCCTTGTTTTCTGCTTGGGCCTGCCTGAATTGAAGAGTTTTCTTGAGTTGAACACTCAAGCAATGTGTTTTTCAGAAAGCATCATTCATGAAGTTACATATCTTAAACTCCCTTTATCAAGCTCGTTCTAGAATTATTTCAGTTCTGTATAACCTAAAGCATATGTTACAGTAGATTATTTATTGGAGACAAGTGTAATTCAAAACTAAGCTACAGTGTACAGCAATATGTTTTAACAACTCTGAGCCTCAATGAATGCAAATTCATCACTGTTTTCTCAGAATGAGATTCTGAGTCTGCCTCAATTTGGGTTATCATCTGGCTTGTGAGGGCTTGGAGCCAGTGCGATTACTTCAGTGAGGAATTGTTCATTTGTATGACGGGTAAGGTCACAGTTTAATTCACAATCCATTTGAGTATTTTAAATGGGGTTTTGAAGAAGCTGGTGTCTTAGTTATCCTTTTGGGTCATCTCTAATATACAAACATTAGGCCAATAGTAACGTTTATGTTGTAGCTGTTTGATCTGGTTAAATAAAGGTAGAGGTTTCTTGAGGAAAAAAATAAATCACAAAAGCATGCTGAATTAGATTCATAGAATCCTGGACTGGTTTAGGCTGGGATCTTAAACATCATCTAGTTCCAGCCACCCTGCCACAGGCCAGGACACTTCCCACTAGATCAGATTGCTCAAAGCCCTATCCAGCCTGGCCTTGAACACCTCCAGGAATGGGGCATCTGGAACTTCTCTGGGCAACCTGTTTTGGTGTCTCACCACCTGCATAGATTCCATCTCTGCCACTCAGGAAAGGAAGTGTAGTTTGAAGAGCATCCCGTATGAAGAGTATCTGCAGAAATCCCTTTTGAACAACAGATTGCCGCTGTTCATATGGTTTGTGTTTGTTTCGTTAGTAACAACGAGGACAGGAGGATGCATGGGGTATTTTTGCTTCTTGGCTGTGATTCTTGCTGGATTTCTGTGTAGTGCTGGTAGCTCAAGAAGGATACACAAACAAAGGAAACTAGAGCTCTCTCAAATCTGCGCTGAAAAATTCATAAGTACATCTCAGTTACTGAAGGGCTGTAGCTCATCACGTATGCTCCAGATAACTCCTGTGATGATGGCAAGATTTGGAGTTAAAAAACACTCGAAATGTCATATTCTATTCACTGCTTGTCTGATTCAGTAGGATTACTCTTGCTCAAAAATTTCCCTACTCCTTTCTGTTTGTTTATTAACTACACCTTTCTAAGGCAGAAGGCCTGATGTAGATAATATTTGCATTCTGTTATTTTTCTGTTTCATTAAACTAGTGGAGTTAGTACTTTTAATGAATTAATTTTCCTGAGCCATTAATGAATTATTTTTTTTTCAGGGGAACTCCCTTTTTATCTTCAGGCTATTTTGCAGCAGTCCAGTAACTTCCTTTTCTGTGTGGTTTCTCTGAAAGTAACTTAATAGGATGAGAAAACAGCAACAAAAAAGCAAAAAAAGATTAAACAGCGCAAGGAGAAGGCAGCAATCCTAAGAATCTCCAAAATTATGAATGAGTTGAAAGATTATAGGGGGGGGATGTTTTAAAGGACTATTAAAAGGTAAATAAAAACAATACAGAGAGATGAGTATTGGTGTGGAGACACAGGAATAGTAGGTGGGTAGGTAGAGAAATGAAATGGTAGCAGGTAGTGCAAG
This sequence comes from Thinocorus orbignyianus, assembly GCA_013400375.1. Classification (NCBI taxonomy): domain Eukaryota; kingdom Metazoa; phylum Chordata; class Aves; order Ciconiiformes; family Thinocoridae; genus Thinocorus; species Thinocorus orbignyianus. The sequence continues at coordinate 91,348 of VXBW01006477.1, forward strand.
CAGACTGAGCATATTCAGTGGTCTTCAGTGTGTAAGCAGTGACTCCTTAGCTGGTTCTGCTGAAGTAGGACTGTACACTGGGGATTTGCAGATATCGCAGCAGAACCCCCTTCGCATCAAGCCGTGTCAGCAGCACCAGCTTCAGCACGGGGTACTGATTTCAAAATCACTTGCTAAAAGAAAGAGGACAGAGTAACTTACAGACAGATGGTATTCAAATTTCAAAGAAGGTGATACTGCAAGTGTGTGAAAAAATAATGAATGTAAATGTGCGTACAACCAAACACTTCAGAGAGAAACAGGTACCACCTGAATGCAAAATCTGTACGTTTAATACTCTGCAGAGGCTGGATCTTTCAGCTGAGACAAGCACAAGACCTATGCCTTGCCATTTAATTTCCCATAAAATGTTTCTTACTTGTATCGGCATCATACCTAAAACTGAAACATGGCAAAACATACTGCTGAATTTTGAATAGTCTCAGTGGAGAGGCCTAGGGGCCCCAATTCCTTCAGTGTGGAAAGCTTCTATTTTGTCGGTACATTTAAGGATAGATCTGAGATACACATATTTGTATTTATCTATATTTTAAACGTGATTTATATTAAACTTACAATAAACACTTGTACCTCTGTGAAAGCTGATCCTTTGCAGAGGAAGGTTGGCATTTCAAAGCTGTTCAGGTGAAATTCCACTGAATGCTGTCACACCTGACAGGCTTTGAATCATTCACAATCAGATTTTTTTTTTTAAGGTTTTAAAAGACACAAGCAATATTCTGTCAGGGTTATCTAACAATGCAGTAATTGTTAGGAGTTACGCACCTAATGCTTTGCAAGGTGTTGGAATTCAGTGTGCTCCAGTACTTTAAAGAGTTGATCCTAAATATCTAATGCTTTTTGAAAACAAGTCTATTTTCACCGAAAGATTAAATTCTGTCTTAAAAAGGTAATTTTAAACTAGCATAACTCTTCCTGGTTACCTCTTCTGTAGATGCACTCGTTATGGTGTAGTTAATGGCTGCACCCAGAGTTAGATCAGAATTGTGGCTTATGCAAGCTGCAACCTTCATCATAAGTTGCCTGGCCTCCTGAGTGCAATGGGTGGATAATGTGTAAGTATCATTGAAGCGACTGCAAACTAAAGAAGATCTAAAAGCCATGGAGCCCTGGCAGCAGCTCTCTGCAGTACATTGTAGCCGGAGCAGTCCCTGCCGAAGGGCATGGGAACATCATGGGATGCAGGGGGAGAGCCTTTGAGGACTGTACCGGACTTGTTAGGGGAGGAGCCAAGCCAGGGAAAGTGGAATCGAAGTGCGTTAGGATTGCCATTTTACAATCACCACAAAACCTTTTTCTAATATGCAGAAGCAAAGATTTTTCAGATAAAAATGTTTGGCACTGCAGTTTGCTTATATCACACTATTATAAGCAGGTGCTGCTCTCTATTTAGCAACCAAGAAGGCTTTGCTCTCGCTATTGTGAAGTGCCTTGGCATACAGGGTTCAGTAGAAAAGGAGGAGAAGGATTTTTAGAAGCACAAATAGTCAGTAGGAATAAATGAATAATGCACAGGAGCTTAACCATGTTGCTATTAATAATTCACACTTTTAAGAATTGCAAGGCTTTGAAGTTGCTGTTTTAGAAATCCAGCATCTAAATAAAATGGAAGAACGAAGTGGAAAAGCAGCCTGTCATAAGAAAGCACTTATCGTTATTGCTTTCCTTCCTGTAACGGGGTTGGACTCAAAGGTATTTCATGATGATTGATTTGGTAATTATCTTGAGCATACTTGAACATAAATAAAACTTTGCCATAAAGATTTTATGGATGTAGTCCACCAGAAGCCTCACATACTCTCAGTGATAGTGGAATTTCAATGGATATACCTGAGAATTTGATCGGATTTGCTTTTATGGGGTATAGCTATGAATAGGAAATGATGCATCCTGTATCTCATTATCAAATGCAAATAGTAGATGAAGAGGAATTAAAAAGATTGTATTAGTCACACTCCAAAATGATAAGGAGATGAGGCTAATGAGGCGAGAACAGTACTTCAAATTTCGGCCTCACATAAAGAGAAGCTCCCTGATCTTTATATCCTAGACTGTCAGACATTTTTCCACAACTGAGACATGAAACTACTTTTTAGAATTACTCTGAAGTAAATGTAATGTGGTGTTAGGGTTCAGTCTGAACTTTCCATTATTTTGTACTGTAGGAAAAGAAGCCTAGAAATAAACATGAGATTGACTTGTATTCAGTCTGAGCATTAAACTAAAAGTTTTGAAATTTGCATTCATAAGGACTTATACTTTCATGGAAAAATTTTCTACAGGAGGAAAAATTATGCTTCATATTCTAATGACTAGACTGATTCAAGTTCTATAGCTAGATTCATATTCATTCTATATGACTATTTTCTAGGTTCATGTTCTATGACTAGGTCCATTTTCTATGGCTAGATCCATCTGCTGTTGGTCTGACCAGGTTGTTTACCATCTTGACCACCGTATGTAACTTTATGTCCAGTTCTGGTACATTGGTTCTGGAGTGACTTATCTGATTTGGTTTCTGAGGTGTTTGGGCTTTGTTGTACTGAAGTCAGTGCCTAGCACCCAACGGTATTAGTACTGTGGTTGTGATTATTTAGTGATATAACCAATCTTTTACTGTTTTGCCTTTTATTAGATTTAATGATTCAGTTTGGTAAGATTTGGAAATTAAAGCTTCTCTTCCAATAACATGGAACTTCCCTAGAGCTTTCTGGTTTCTCCCAAGTGTATTAGTTGGTCAGGTGAAGAGCCCTCCTTCGCTTCTTGCATCACTTCTGTATTACTACGAGCAGTGAACTGCTAGCTCTTGGAGGATCTGGGCACAAGTCGGATGTTCTCATGGTCACCATAAACACAAATAAGGAAGCTGTTACCTACTCGTGCCATCATCTAATTAAAACCATAGAATGTGTTGGGTTGGAAGGGTCCTTTAAAGGTCATATGGATGTGGGCTCAGATGAACCGCATGAGGTTGAACAAGAGCAAGTGCAGGGTTCTGTACCTGGGCCAGAACAATCCTCACGGTCAATACAGACTAGGGGATGAGGTGTTAGAAAGCAGCACTGAGGAAAGGGACTTGGGGGTGCTGACAGACAAGAGGCTGGCCATGAGCAGGCAGTGCGCACTTGCAGCCCAGAATTGCGTCCTGGGCTGCATCAAGAGATGTGTTGCCAGCAGATCCAGAGAGGGGATTCTGCCACTTTGCTCTTCTCTGGTGAGACCCCACCTGGAGCACTGTGTGCAGGGCTGGAGCCCTCAATATCGGAAGGATGTGGACCTGATAGAGTGGGTCCAGAGGAGGGCCACGAAGATGATCAGGAGGCTGGAGCACCTCTGCTACAAGGACAGGCTGAGAGAGCTGGGGTTGTTCAGCCTGGTGAAGAGGAGGCTCCAGGGAGATCTGATAGCACCTTCAGTACCTGCAAGAGGTTTACAGGAAGGCTGGGGAGGGTCTGTTTACAAAGGCCTGCTGTGTTAGGATGAGGGGCAATGGCTTTAAGTTGGAGAAGAGCAGATTTAGATTGGATATGAGGAACAAGCTCTTTCCTCTGAGGGTGGTGGAACACTGGAACAGGTTGCCCAGGGAGGTGGTTAGGGCCTCTTCTCTGGAGATATTCAAGGTGAGGTTCGATGAGGCCCTGAGCAACCTGGTCTAGTCGGGGGTATCCCTGTGACTGCGGGGAGGTCGGACTAGATGACCTTTGGAGGTCCCTTCTGACCTGAATGATTCTATGATTCTATTCTATTCTATGATTCTAGTCCAACCCTCCTGCAGTAAACAGGGATGTCTTTAACTAGATCAGATTGCTCAGAGCCTCGTCAGTCCTGACCTTGAATGTCTGCAGGGTTGGGACCTCGACCACCTCTCTGTGCAACCTGTTCTAGTGTCTTACCATCCCTCATTGTAAAGAACTTCTTCTTAATGTCTCATCTAAACCTACTCTGCTCTAGTTTAAAACCATTTCTCCTCATCCTATTGCTACATGCCCTTGCAAACAGTCCCTCCCCAGCTTTCTTGTAGGCCCTCGTCAGGTACAGAAAGGGGATATAATGTCTTCTTGGAGCTTTCTCCTCTTCAGGCTGAAAAATCCCAACTCTCTCAGCCTGACGTCATAGGAAAGGTGCTCCAGCCCTCTTACCATCCTCATGGCCCTCCTCTGAACCTGCTCCAGCATGTCGATGCCCTTCTTGTATTGAGGACTCCAGAGCTGGACACATTACTCCAGGTGGGATCTCGTCAGAATGAAGCAGAGGGGCAGAATCCCCTTCCTTAACTGTTGGCCACACTTCTTTTGATACAACCCAGGATGCCATTGGCCTTCTGGGCTACAAGTGCACATTGTTGGCTCATGTCCAGCTTTTCATCCACCAGTACCTCCAAATCCTTTTCCATGGGGCTACTTTCTATCACATCCTCCCCCAGCCTTTATTCATAAGGAGGACTGTCCCAAACCAAGTGTGGGTCCTTACACTTGGCCTTGTTGAACTTCATGAGGTTTACATGGGCCTACTTTTAGCTTGTCTAGGTCCTTCTGGATGGCATCCTGTCCCTCAGCTTGTTGTCATCAGACACCATAAACTCTTAGAAATAATTCAGTTCATACTTATAACAGTCCATAGGTATTTGGAGTCAAAGTTTTTACGTAGGCAGAAGCAATCAGAGTTTTTCAACAGACTAGAATGAAAACAAGGCAAAACAAGGAATCAAGAAATTGATAAAACTGGCTATTCAGAAATTTTTTCCCTTTAACAAGGGAAAATGGGAAAAAGAGAAATGCCTTCAAAACAAAACTTGCTTTAACTTAGAAAAGCGCTTTTACTAGTTGTAAATTCTGTCTGAGGTTAACAATCACCTCTCCAATTCTGCAGTTGTTTTATACTTTCTTGAGAATAACCTTGGGCTGATAAGAAAGCCTTGTAATATAAGGAAAAAGAACAAATGTCTTTGGTATAGATGGTTAATGAAAAGTACAATCATAAAAGTATTAGGCACAACTTCTTGACTAAATACTGTCTAAGGTTTCAGGGAAAAAAAGAGAGATTTGGGGAAAGACACACCTGGAAATGGGATGGTTTTTAAGATGATTATTAAAACAAGTCTGGGCTTTCTGTTTAGCAGATTTCATATTACAAATATATGAGGACTGTATCTCTTTCAGATCGTCAATCTTTCTAATACACCATGCAATATAGAAAATATTTATATCAAAACCATGAATATTTTTTACTTTGCTGTTATTTTTTGTTCAGTTCTTTACTATATTTTAGGCAGGCAGAATTCAACCACAAAAAAAAGAGCACTAAGGATGTTCTTCAGAGTTTTTCTTTTTTTAGTGTGTAGAACAATTAGTTCAAAAATACCAAAATCATTAGGTAAAAAAGATAATAGAAAAAATAGTAATGTGATGCTTGTCCATGAATTAAGGAAAAAAAAAAAAGTTTTTTATAGTTTAGAGTACATCAATGGGAAAAGCTCCCCCACCTCCCCAGGGTTTTTTTTTTTAAATCTACTGTATAAAAAAATAAGAAGAAATAACACTCTTTTTATTTTCCAACTTTTAACTGTGAACACTTCTTGTTCACACGGAGGCTCCCAAGAGAAATGAATTTTAAGATGTCGACTCAAAGTGCTATGCAGAGGTGGAATAATTAGGATATCATAGTTTTAATTTTCTTTCTGTTTTTGACAATTATTCACTTGTTTCTGCTGCCAGTCATTTTCTTTCCACTGGAATTTTAATAGGCTATTTTGAAAGCTGAGTTAGTATGACTGGTTGGAAGAGTTGATCAAATTTACAGAAAATTCTAATCCTGTGAAAATTTGGACTCTCTTTCTGCTATAGAGTCACTGTTTTGAGCATCTCTGGTTCTGTTGGTGATGTTATCAACTCATGACTAGGTGGTTAAAAAGAGTCAAGTTTTAGAAGGATTGCAAAGATACCTCACTTGGTGTCCAGTCAACTGGGAAATGCTGTGAAGAAATTATCTTATAAATTGAAGACTTAAGATAGATCCTCTCTTTTGCTCTCTGAATGCTGTGATAATTTCATCTTGTAACCCTGGAGGTGGTGAGAAAAATAACAGATAATACTGGATAGAATATGTAGGGAAGAACCAAGAGAAAATTAGTGGGTTTATTCTGTTATCTGTTTATTCTGTTGTTATTGCTACCTGAAGCGGTAGACATTTGAAGTGACAGAGTGTGCTCCTCCACTCCACTAAGGACAGGACTTCATTGCTAGATTTCCCTTCTATGCAACTACCTGTTCTTGTATTTATCATGATTGGGTCATTCTTTTATAAGATATCAAGCTAGGCCCTTCCTCTGTTCCCATCCCAGCTTTCAGATAGTAGAGGACAAAAGCCTTTCCAGCTTCCCTTTCAGCTTTCCAGTACTTTGTGTAGAAGACTCTTATTAGGAAGAGTGTATGAGAGGTATCTATTGTTCTGTGCTTATCATAGCCCATTCATGACTTCTAGAGACAGAGGAAGAGAATATGCAACTGGAAAGAAGATCGAAGCTCTCTGATGGCTGTCTCTTGCTGTTGGATATGTGAAGCTCTTTCTTCCTCTGCACTCATCTGGGGATCCCCAAGTGACACTGAGGTCTTGGAATAGCCCATTTCTACATGATTATGAGGCTTTAGTTCATTTCCAGCACTCTTGCTAAGCTGCCAAATGTACATTTATATTTTATATGTCTGGTATGTATGTCCATACCTCAGAGAAAGAAAGTAGCTATCAGTGAAAAGATGCTAGCCTCTTAAACCATCATTCTTAACATTGATTATGTGAGCGTTAGTACACCATGAAATAGCAAATGATGACAGCTGAATTCAAACTAGCAGCAGGTTTGTCCAGAATGTTTCATAGATTTCATCAAGAACATTCTTAAAATTTATACTCTCATTAAAAATACGATTTAGTTCAGAAATTTTAGCCTTATAGTTTACTTTAGCCTCTATTAGCTTCATTAGGGTATTTTCCTCATCTTTTTCCTTTCTTTATTAGTAGTTTGTGGTTTTCAGGAGGGACAGGGCTGGGAAGAAGAGGGGCAACAGTCCTGTGCTGCATTTTGTTGTTGCTACCTCTATCATTCATTTTTATTCCTTGTTTATTGCACAATTATTTAATACAGCTGTCCCTAGAAAGTGTGTATTAACATGGTTTTGGTTATGTACTTTCTTTCCCATGTTCTTTCACTTTTGATTTCATGTGTTCATTTTTCTTGTGATGATCTGTCTTTTGTAAACACCGGGTTTTCCTCACCGATTCTACTTGAAATTTCATTTTATACTTCCCAAATACTTGAGTGCTGGAGTCACTGTAAAAAAAAACCTCTAGCCTAAAAATTGGCTGTAACTATTGGATGAAGGTATATTTTATTCTACACAATAATTGTTGATTTACCAATCTTGTGATTTATTTTTTGTAAGGTTATAAGGTTGTAACTGCATATTGAGGTCCTTGTCTGCTAAGAAGTGAACCAAAGTAATACATCTGGTGAGAACTCCTTGAGCATCTGTCAACAGCACAGTATAGCTCTAAGATACTTGATAACAGGTTGCTTGCAGATTATCTGAGTTTTAAAATGACACATCACCGATGGTCCAATTCTCTTCAGATTTATAAAATATGCTTTTATTTTTCGTATTTTATTTTTTTTTTTAAATAAACATAGATAGTTAAGAACCTGACCAAAAATTACAAATCATTCATTGATAGTGGCCAAAATAAACCTGAAGGTACTGTTTAATCAGGTTTGTTGGTTGTTGTTGTTTTTTTTTTTAAATTGTATGTTTGTGTGGGAGTTTTTTTGTTCGTTTGTTTTTTGGGTTGGTTTTTTTTTTTCTTTTTTTAAATAATCCAGGCATCTGGGCATCCAATAGGTAAATAATCTACACTGCATTATGGAAGCAGACAGAGACTGAAATACTGGTGGTTCCCATCCAATAGCCTGCACTGCAACGTGGAGGTTGTGGTAGACTGAGAAAAGAAGATCCTAACTTCTAGTTACATCTACGGGAATAGGTTTTCCCAATGCAGGAGGAAATACTACTTGTCAGGATAGGAAAGGACACTCTTTTAATAAATGCCTTATGAGAAGTTATTCTAATCAATAAATTATTGACTCATTATGGTCTTCTCTTCCCGTTTTTCTCTCAAGAATTTCTCTCAGATTAATGCAAATCTGCTTTGTAAAATTATTATAAAATTGTGATGAGTTATAAATTTTTATTAATTTAAGTTGAAAAAGAGACTATTGAAGATGGTACCTGGAAATGTGTGACAACTGCTTAGGCAATAGAGCTGTTTTGCAATCTCACAACTGTACCTGCTGAATGATTATATGATGTGAATCAATTTTCCACAAATAGTATTTTTTCCAATGCAGGAAGTCATGCAAAAACTCAATCTGTAACAGTGGGAAACTGACAGTCCTAAATGCAGTATGTTCTCTCTTTCTTGGTAAGCAGATGGATTTTGTAGAGAAATGTCATCTTACTCTATTTGGAAGCTGTTGTTTCACTGAGGATAGTTGCAGCTGGAGTATTGCATTCTCATGTAACTGTAGAGTTTAGGCAACTTTCTTTGTGACCAGCTTCTCCAAAATGGACATCCAAATTTTTAATAAAAGCACTTCTCAGTAGATCGCTTAGGTAGACCTAAGATTGTAGAGAAAGGACTCAGAATTTTCATTTCTTCAGTTTTACAAAACTGTTACATTTTTAGCAGTACTCTATAATAAGAAATTATCCCTAAGCGACCACTTAGTAAAAATTGCATACTTATCTTTAAAATAAATTTGCATAAATACTACAAAACTCGAGACTGAGATACTTAAACAGTAAAGTAACCCTTACAAATTTTGTGAATAAAAAGAGGTGTAGTTCAGTGGGATCATCTGCCATATCAACTTGCATATTGATATTGCAGATGCAGAAAGTAAAGCTTTTTATTTTGGGATGCGTAACTTCCAATAGCAGCAGCCTTGAATTTAGTGGATATCTGACTAGCAAGCTCTAGGGCAAGCTCTTCAGGCAGCTTTTTAAAAGTGAGTATGATTGATTCAAGAGACATTTCTACTCATTTGCATGTTTTTATTTACTTATTTCCTTTCTCTGTTAGTTTCCATGAGTCAGGAGATTGTCCTTGATCATTAGTTTTTGACTTTGCATTGCCCCTTCTCTTACGTATTTTGGACCTTCATCAGTTCCACTTAAAAAATATTAGTCTTTTGTCTTCGTTATGCTGTAGTTGCTCTATTAGCTTAAGTCTTTCTTCAAGCTTTCCTTTTCTCTCTTCCTTTTTTTTTGCTTTTTATTTTTTTTTTTCTCCTTGCTCTGAGGAAAAACTTCCAGAACTGTATAAGAAATTAGGCCAGAAGGTGTCTCCGGAGGCAACTAGACTAAACTCTGCTCCAAGCAGCCGAACTTCAAAGCTAGGTCAGGTTGCTCAGGGTCTTATCCAGTCAGGTTTTGAAAATGTCTTGCTTCACAGCCCTCACCATCCTATTGCTTCACTGTTCTCAATGTTGAAATTTTTCCTTACGACCAATTGACATTTTCCATGTTGCATCTTGTGACTGTTCTCTCTTGTCTTTTTGCTGGGTGCCTATGTCTCTCTTCTCTCTTTAAATCCTCTTTTAGGTAGTAGAGTTATTTGCAAATAGAGGCCTGGACATGCAGTTAAGTTGTCCATTAGACTTCTCTGGTGAAGCGTCGTTTCACCAGCTGCTCCTCCTGTGTCATGTGCTCTGGCTTCTTAACTATCTTAGTAGCTCTCCACTGGACTGTCTCCAGCATGTTTGGTTCTCTTGTACATGGAGGCCACGAAACAGAGCACTGTTTAAGATGTGGTCACAGGAGGGTCAACTAGAGGGGAAAAGTCCTTTACCCTCCTGGTTTCACACTTGTCAAGGAGCTCAACAAGGAATGAGTGTTGATTTCTACTGACTCCACTTGGAGTCAGCATTTTGAGAGGTGCACTGTCAATTTTTATAGCCAATAGCCATCACTGATTTTCTAAATGAAATTGTTTTGTTGGTTTCAACCAGTATTAAGGCTTTCACCATCATTGAGCAGGGAGCTATCCTAAAGAAATATGCACAGCCCTGTCATTTGATGTGAGTGATGAATGATTTGGCTGCTGGAGTGGCTAATGTTTGTATTGAGAAGCAGAAGCTTGTAAAGTATTTGAAAAGATTAAAATATGAAACTTTGATTTCAAGGCTCCAAATACTGAATACCTTCTAATTTGAAAACCTAGCTGTAGTTAGAAGTTCTCGCAGGCATAGACAACTTATGGAATGGCAAAAAAAAAGAGCAAAACATGCTCTGCTATATTTATTTATATTTAACCAAACACACCTAATGAACTGCGCCTTGACAGCCCCCTAAAAATAACTATAATCGAGTTGTGTATCTTACCAATAGCAGGGAAAAAAAAAAAAAAAAAAAAAAGAGCAAAACATTTTCACCCTCCCCAAACCAACCCTTCAGAGTTTTTTCCTGAGGCATGAAAAAAACCAAACCAAAACAAACCACTAATGAAGGACTTCCTATCAGTTTGTCAGTTTGCTAATCAGAAATAAGACTCTAGCAGTGATTTGAGTGCTTAAGAAAACTCCATTCTTAGGGAAAGTGGTCTACCCCCTTTGAGTGAAATATGGAAGTGCACAGAGTTTACAGACAGAGCTTTGCAAAAAGACAATTGAACGCACTGAAGCAAAGCAGACACACCGAACAGAAGCAGATATGGAGCCTCAAGAGATGCAAGATAAGTGTCTGTAACCATTGCCATTTACCTTGGTGTGCAAAACAGGAGGACAGAGGTGTCTTTCCATGCAAGGCTGTATTCCTTGCTACAACTTTCTATAAAGAAATCTGACTTGTTTGGGATTTTTTTCCCCAATCTTTTTATTTGCCATGTTTGTGGTTTTTTAATTATTATTTTTAATAATTAATTTAAAGCTGTATGGCAGTAGTAAACCATTCCATTATTGTTTACTGACCATACTTAGGATTTAAATCACTTATGAAAGTATTTACAGGCTAAATCTGAAGTTATAATTATCCTTTTATTAACAGTGTTTGAGAGAAAAGGAAAATTTTGCTCCTAAATTGGTTTTGCTAATTAATGTTAGCACTGACTCTGTTGAATAGATGTAGCTTTACTGGACTACCGCAAGAATTTTAATTATAAAGATTTGTGTTAGAGAATATTTATTTTTCAGTCAACTCAGAATTTTTAAGACACATCCATTCAACACAATTTTTTGAAATAAATCCAACATTTAATGTATGGAATGACTTTTCAAATCATATAAGTAACTTCTGTTGTTATAATACTAATTCAGTGAAGGCAGAGAAGCTTTTTACATTTAGTTTGAGGTTCCATTTATTAAGCATGCAAAAGTTAATTTTCTAATCTCAGTTCAGTGACCATTCTGTCCTCCAGAACTGATTGGAGACCTCTAAGAAAATTTCAGTTCTTTAAATGTGAACTGGCTTTGCACTGCTTCTTCCAGTCTTGTTTGAGAATTTTAAAAGATAGGAATTGCAAGCGATTTTTCATTCAGCCATTTTTCTTCTAGCAAAAAAGAGAAGCTTTGAAGATGTTTAGCTTTCAGAGTAGCAGAAGACAGGACTTTTTTCTTGGAGTTTTCAGTGTAGAAGTTCTTTTTCCATAAATTAACTTAAAATATAAACAAAGGATTTTTTCTATTTAAACTTTTTATGAGACAAAAAGGAATGTTTTTTATCACTCAGGTGTATCAGAAAAAGCAGGCTTTAAATGAAATGAAAGACTTAGATAATTTTTTTTCAGTCTAATTGCTTATACCCCCCATGTGTACCATCTTTACCATTGTGCAGAAGGTAGTTCTATATGGCATTGTCAGAGCTTTTAGAACAGAAAGCTGTTCTTTTGCATCTACCTCACTAAAAATTTGTGTGAATATTATAAGAAAGTATAGAGCTTTTAGTTTGTTTTAAAAAGGTATTCCTTTAAGTTTTGTTTTTCTGGTGAGAAGTTAATATTTACTTCCACTGTTATCTAGTTATCTAGTTACTAGTCCAGCAAGAATGTAATCAAAATGAACAGCTATGGGGATAGAAGTGTTTCTAATGATAACGTGCGAAGGTTTTCTGCCAGCAAAATGCACTTCCTTAGTATCTGGAAAAAACATTTGGAATCGCAGGCTGAAAGATTGTGGAGACAGACAGTGGAATTGCTGCAGCAGAAGATGTTTAATCTTTTGCCTTCCCTGCAAATACCAAATAAGATTTTTTTTATTTTTTTTTTAATTTTGTCTGAAATTGAATCTAAGCTGATATTTGGATGGAGTGTTATGGTATTAATTCAGTAGCAGGGCCGAAAATCTTTTTGGTGAATTTGGTTCATTTAAGAAGGTATGGATTTATTTTTATGGTGGAAGTAGAAATATAGTTCTCATTGGAAATCAGTTTTATAAGCGATGTCCAAACTTCATATAATAAAGCACAATAATTGCTCTTATATAATAGCCAAAAAAAGAATAGCCAAAGAAAGAATAGTGTTGAGATTCTTTTCTTTTTTCTTTTCTAGAGTGTATTCTTATTTCTTTTTCAATTTTACCTGAAGGAATATAAAAGCAGAATAGTGGGTACAGCTGCAGCACTTTCAGTTGAAGCAAAGGAAGAATACAGAAATTTTACAGCATCAGAAGAAAGTTTCTATTGAATTGCTTCACAAAAACATTTTATAAGAAGTTGATTTTACCCTTGTTTATGGCAATTGAACTCCAAATGCTTTTAAAAGCAGTGAATTACCTAAAACTTATTCCCACTGTCTTCCTTTTGTCTCCCTCTCACATAGTGGCATCTTCTTTTGCTGTGCCACCCCCACCCCCCCTTCCTGCTGTTATATTTTAGATAAGAAAAACTTACCCAAATGTCTTAGGCATTAAAAATTAATCATACCTTAAAGCCAATTGCTGGTTGATTTTTAATTGATTGCCACTTAAATTATGGCTTATTGATGTGTAGTTCTCTTTATACTTCATGATAAGGAGTTCCCTTGCATTTTTTGCATCCTTCTATTTAAGCAGTATAAATTAATTGAAACTATCTGTTAAAATTCAGGCTGTGAAATAATCATTATATATCTGCATCTCTTTCCCATTCAAAAATTGTGTTCGGAGAAGTTGTTTTACATTTCTGTTTAGCAAGTCATTAATAATATTTCAAGTATGAGAGGATTTTGTTTCTGCTAGTTTATAGCCTGTTTTTATTACAGCAAATAAACAGAAAAAAGGATTTGTTGCCTCGTGTTTTCTCACGCTCTTGCCAAATTTTATGAATATGGCTCAAAATATTAGTTCTGGTTAATGTGTGTCAAAATGAAATAGAATTTTAAGCCAATTAAGATTTTAATTTGTTTATGAGAGGGAGCTGCTTTCTTGTCTGATAATTTAATTATCAGAAACACTAAACAATTTTGTAAATGGTGCCTAAACTCACAGGTACTCCTTCCTTGTGAAACCATCTTTATACGTTACTTCTAGAATACAAAAATTCCCATTTGTCACCCGAGGAGTTCCATTTTTATACTTATGCACATGAAAGAAAAAATCATGCCTTAGTGTAACCTGATGTCCTGATTACTTTGTCCCCTTATAGTTTTTTGCTTCCACATTAACTTACTCGTATTGAAGTAGTACAAAGATGCCTTGCGTAAAGGGAAAGATTTAATTTTTTTAAAAGCGAAACTGTGCCTTTCCCTAATAATGAAATCTTTATGCAATGCCTAAAGCACACTGGGTAGCATGACTCCTCTATACCTTCCTCCAAGGTTTTTTATCTGAGAGAAACGTTAAGAATTACTGGTGATTATAACATTTTCTAAGTGTAATGTTAAATGTTTCATTTGATACTTCAAAGAAGTAGGATCAGTAGGGATGTCCATCTTAGATTTTTCAGGTTAAAACAAGAGGATGACAGATTTTTTTACCAAGAGGGTGGTCAAACACTGGTACAGGCTTCCTAGAGAGGTGGTCAATGCCCCAGGCCCGTCAATGTTTAAGAGGCATTTGGACAATGCCCTTAATAGTATCCTTTAACTTTTGGTCAGCCCTGAATTGTCAGGCACTTGGATTAGATGATCACAGTAGATCCCTTCCAACTGAAATTTCCAATTCTGTAGTCTATCCTATTCTAAATTTCTTTTCTTCTAGTGAGACTTGGATGCTCTTCCCTGCCTGTTTCTCTCTGGGGGCGGCAGTTTTCTAGATGTTAGAGCACATCATACAAACCAAGAAGTTTTACGGTCTTTCATAATACTGCTTTCACTTCACTGGAGTCCTGAGCAGCCCCAGGGCTGGAGATTCCCACATGGTACTTTAGACAGCCTTGGAAACACACTTGCTCATGCAAAGACCTAGCTCTGCAACTGTCTTCTCCTAAGTCTTCCTTTTGTCTTCTTCCCTAAAAATGCTGCTGTCCCCTGTGAATGGCCTTGGAAGGGCATGAGCGAAGAGTCTTCTGTAATAACCTCACTGGGACTTGTCAGAATGGCGCGTTTATGGCTGCTCCCACAGGTGGGATGATGGGAAAAGCAGGAAGATCTGTAGCTACATTCTTGGCAGCCTAGCCAGGACTGTGTCATAACAAATAATTAGGAAAACCTTCTAGCTGTGGAAAAAAAACCTTGAAGGCAACTTTCCATTTTCTTTGGAAGACACTTATTTTCCTGTCTTTGAAGGGTTCTGCGTAGCTCTTGAAGTGAAAGGAGACATCTATAAATATAAATTATTAGAAAATAATTTTCAGGTTTTGCAAATCATGGTTTGTCACTGCTTTGTATGCTGATGCTTAGAAATGGTTGTCAGCTGAACATTGCTGTCTTTAGAATTAATGTATCATTGTGTTGAAGTGTACTTGAAAAGTCTTTTTCTCTCTTTAGGAATATGTTTATTTCAAAAGAAATCAGCCCATACAATTTATTTAGAAGTTCTGTTTCTGTTCCTCCTATTTCCTTTATTTTATACTGATCTATTATTTGTGACTAGAAACAAGATTGCACAGGAAGAGGAGGCACTGGGACATGATCTTTCTAGTTATGCTAATTTCATATTCATTACTCTATCCAGAAACAGTATATTATAACGTCTAGAAAAACAAAATTTTTTCAAGTTACTCTCAAATACCAAGTAAATTTTGCATATGTGTCTATGTAAATTTGTTTTAATATTTTTTATGAAAATATTTCTGACACAAGATACTTAACTTTTAGAGGTGTTGAGCTCCATTATCTTCAATCAAGGTACTAATTTTTATGCCTGATGTCAGCAAGAGCTATTGGTATTCCCCATAGCTGGGGACCTAAGCAATATGAATCTAACTATAAAGCTTTGTCATAGCACTGGATAAAAGTTTGGACTCATTTTGTTGTCTTGGCAAGTTATATTAGAAAGGCAGGTTTTGATAGTCTGATGTAATGAGTTGCCTATATGCTGGGATGAAGAAAAGAGTGGACCATGAGAAATGGTTTAGAGTCCTGATAGTCACTGGTCTTGTCATGTCTTCTTCAGAATGGCCCCTTATTAGAGATAGCTGTCGTGATGAGAACGTGCCGGCTGTGATGGCTAGAAGTATATAGATTTGAAATAGAGTTCTTTATTTGGTGGTGTGTCTGGAGCAGATTTCAGAAAAAAATCCAATAAACTGAACAAAACCAAGCAAATCCTTAGGCTAGCAAATCCTAAGGAATGAAGCATCCTTATTTCACAAATCCCAATATGGTTGATCCATCTACTCTGTGTTAAAACCGTGATATGTGTTCATTAGGTGGTATTCTCCTGTTTAATCAATATTTTCCTGACTCAGCATCGTTTTCTCACCTCTTCATATTTTGATTCATATTTTGATTTTTTTAAATGGTTTCCAAATCCTAAAACAGTAGTAGTAAAAAGGTCAATATTTGCCTATAGAAAAGCTTTCCATGGATTTAACTTAGACTCTGATTTTGTGTTGGATATAACTTTTCTGTATTTAATTACACAGAATACATAATAATATTAGTAACTCTAAAGTCAGTTCTAAGTGCAGAAGCGAGGCAAGTTTTGCAGTGGTAAAGACAATGTCTCTTATTAACTACCGTAATTAGAAAAGCTGGACAAGCTTCTAAGGATGTAAGAACATTTTGTAAATCTGAAATAAAAGCTTCAAATGCAAATTAAGAAATTTTTGTTGTGAGATTAATAGCCTCTATTTAATAGAGTCCGCTGTCTTGACTTTCAGATGGTCTAATGGATTTAACTGATTTTTAGATCAATCAGGGGCTTCTTGGTATTTGGTAATGCTTATTCCACAGTGGTTGGAAATAATTAGAATTTTATGCTGTGATATTACAAAGCTATGCACACTCAATTTTTTTATTCTAGGAAAGTTTGATGTTAACGAAGATAATTTACACAATATTAAATACCTCTGGAGTGACACTTAACTCTGAGCACATGAATAGTTCTCTCAAGTAATGCATGGGACTATGTGCTGTTAAATTGATGCTATGTACATTGCACTGTAGTAGTTACTGTGACAAATGCTCTGAGACATACTGTGAGAAAAGTTAGGTTAAACTTTTTCAGGTTGCCCGTCTCCCTTTCCAGATATGAAATCAAGCAGTTGTGGGTTAATAAAAGTATTGACTCAAGATTTGAACAGTTTCAAAGTATGTTTTGCTTTCAGAATACTTTCCATTGAATTTTATGTAGCTCCAACTGCAGTGCCTGCTGAGAGGTGCTTCTTAAACAGTACCCAGAAACTGCTTTTTGATGCATATTTGAATTTAATATCTGGGAATTGTTCTGGCTGTCCTGTACTCCAGGACGCTCCCCACTGGCAACTTCCCTTTCTTGTGTTAAATGCAATTTTTTCCCCCTCTGCCCTATAATCTTCTTCACCTTTTGTAAATTAATGCATTCTCTGTTACTGAATATTCTAATAGACAGTATAGTAGCATCAACTGTGATTAATTTTTTTCTTTTAATGTTAGATAACTGGTTCCCTCCCCTCTACGGAGTGGGGAGCATATTTTCTTGGGCATTTGGCATAGTGTTATATTCTAGTCATTTTGCCATGCTCTCATCTTGTTATAAACTACCTCTGTTTGATGTGACAGCAATATACTGTATAAAAATATGTTGAATTTAAAAATTGCCAAGCAAAGAGAGGAACATAAACTTTTATTTTTAGACTGTACTCCAAATTCTTTCTGGAGTCAAGTGTATTTTCAGGGGATTTCTAATGTCTTCACTATCCACAGGCTTCAGACCATGAAGTTACCCTGGTCCTGCACTGTTAAATTATTTTTTGTAGGATGCTAAAAACACAGAACTCTAAAAATACATTGAGACAAAATTTGAAGTGCTTTCCCGCTCCCCAGTTGTTGTATGATTCTATATTAATAAAGATGATGAAACACAATCTATGATACTGATTCTTGTGAGATTCTGCAATCTAATTGAAGAATAAATCTCTGATTAATTTGATGGTATTTGTACCTCCAAGTTGCAAAAAAATAATTGCAAGTTCTCCAAGTATTTTAAATTAGATAGTGAGACAATTTGTTATTTAAACATGATGTTTAATAAGAGAAACTGCACACTTATTTTAAATTTATACTTTGCAGTGGCCATAATTTTATTTTATGTAAGGCAAAGTCAGTGAAGCTAATACTATTCAGCCTGTAGAGATTGTGGAAAACATGTTTTATGAGATGTTTCCAGGCCTCCTACCTAGAGTAGTTGAGCTACACATACTTAAAACCAGACTGACCTCTCTGTAATCCCGTGTGACTACCACCTCTAGCTTTCCAGGGGCTGCTGTAACTTCTTGCTCTACAGCTTCCTTGCTACCCAGGAAGAGTAAAATTAAATTATGTGAAAGCCTATATGGACTGTGCTAAGTGGGATGTTAAGACTATTATCTTTTCTAAGAGAAACCCTAAAATCTGTATCTTACTTTTAAAAGGTAATGTGTGTGATAGGTTCAACAGGATGATGCTTTGTGTTTACAATATTGTGCAAAGATAAGACTGGTCTTTGGAGCTGGATTCTGTTACCTTGTGTGTGTGTTGAAGGGACAGGCATTCTCAAGAAAGACCTTTTGTCACTCTAATTTCTCACATGCCAGTGTGTATGTATGTATACTAAGACATGTATCCTGTGGGATACAGAGTTCTCCTTGTTGAAAATTCTAATCTTTTTCTGCCACAGGCACTGAGGGAATAGCATTGATTAGAATGATGTTCCAACTTTTTATGAGAGGAGACGCAGTGGATATTATGAGAAGAGACAAAATAATGCTTTAAGATTTGCATTTGGGTTTGAAAAAGAGAAATAAAAATTATATTCTACATGAGCAGTTCTGTAATTTCATAAAGTTAAACATTGATAAAAGACATTATTCTTGATCGGTTAAAAGAGGTTATTCATGAAAAGAAAAAATACCTTACAGTAATATTGAAATCTAAATCGGGTGCAAAGATGAATATAGAAGAGCTGCACAGTTCTGTACATTTTGCTTGATTGTATTTGCTGAAAGGATGTCATTTTCTTTTTAAATCATAGGCTTTGAGAGAGCATGGGTAAGCGTTTTTTTCAGATATTTAACCTTTAGAGTTTTTTAAGTGCTTTAATAATGATCTCAACTTTTCCCCTGTAATTTAGGAAAATTATTAAATTACAGATTTTTAAAATAGCTCTGTACACCTCCGCAGCATGTCTCAGGGCACGTTGTTCTGTCTAATGTGGGCCTGATGTTCAGGTAGCTGACTTTAGTACAAAGGTTGCTGAAGGAGGCTAAAGAAAGCCATCTAATTAACAGGCTTTTCATTGCATCTTGCTCTAAGCAGCCTTTGTCACGTGCTAATTATCACCAGTCACTGAAAGCTAATAGGGCGCTACATCTCACCTGGTAAAGAAAAAAAAAATCATTTGGTTCTTCAAGCATCTCCAGTTGTAGTGATCTGCAGACAAGTTCTTTGGCAAATAATAATTGCACAGTGATGAAATCCATATTCATCATGTGTTGGCAGTTCTTATATGGCCTATAAGCAGCAGAGTCACATCTCAGTTTATTTAAGAACGTGCGAACAAATGCATGAGTGCAAAAAACGAATTTCACTTTTGTAGCGGCAAACTGGCTGCTGGGGTTAAGGAAAATCTTCAGTTCTTCTGGGTGTCAGAACTCCTTGATGCTTTTGAGTCTCTTACCATCTTACTGTCTGCCTCTTGGTCAGCTTTTGTGTCTGTCTGTCTGTGACATCAGACATTAAATCATCCATTCCTGTGTCGTATCCAAAGCATTTAGGAGAGAAAGGCATGTAGCTCTGTTTCCAAGTAGTGTTATGCGATACTCAGGTTTGATTTTGTCACCAATGTTGACTTTATGCAACAAATAATGTCAGTTAGAAAGCTTGCATTATTAAAAGCTTGGGAGTTACACTAGGTTTTCACAGTGAAAAGTGAATCTATTTTACAAGCATGTTAAAAAAATAATGATCTTAGAAAGGCGTCTGGGCTTGCTTCATCCTGTAAAGATTTAGAACAATCTAGATCTTGGTCTTGGTCCAGATGGAGCTACAGTCTATCCCAGGGAACATGAGTATAGTGCATTTAGTTGTATTCAGCAGGAATTTCTGTTTCCTGCTTTTTCAAAACAGTTAATACAGAACAAGAATAGCATTACCCCTACTGAATGGAGTTTGCCATCATCTTTGGTTCGGTAAAGTGAAAGTCTTTTCTGGCTGAGGCTCCTTAGGAGAACTTGTCCGAGCAGTAAGCTTTTTCTAACATTATTCTTGTGTGCTGTGTTTTTTAGTAACAAAGTGACTATTAAAAAGATGTCTTCTTTTTTTAATCAAAGATATTAATTAGGAGGAAAAAAATGTTTTCATGAGGTAGTTAATTGCTGTAGCCATTAGTAATGCCAGATGTTAAGGTCCCCTTAGGGCTTCAGATATTTGATTTTAACCTTACAGACAGTATTTTTAAAGAAGCAGTAAAATGCATGTACTTTCTCCTCAAAAACTCAGAAATGTAACCTAAGCATTTCAGATAACCCTGTGACAGAGAAAAAAATACCACCATAGCAGCTGAAAAGCAATCTGCCAATATACAGAGCTCATAAATTAAAAAAAAAAAAATAAAAAAGTTGTATTGAATTCCCTCAAGACTAAACTTGGTTATTTATCTAGAGTACAGGTTCTGCATATGTGGTAGTAGTTTCAACCACCTGCCAGTGCGTGCATGCTGTGATCTGATGGACAACCTTCTGCGGAATCAGTGCTAGTTGTGCATGTGACCAGGAATTGCAATTCAGCCTGCTTGTGCATCTTTTTTTTTTTTTAGTCAAAAAAAAAATAGATACTAATAAAAATAGTAAGTTACTGAAGCAAAGTTGTTACTTCTGTAATAATCTAAATGGATGAATAGTATCTTTGACACCATGCACAATCTTAAGAGATAAATGATTCAGAACCAGAGGATCTGAAATGTTTAGAAATTAAACTTCCAAATACTTAAATGGATCATTGGTGGCACATCTCAAGAAATCGTTAATAGCGGTTTTGCTTTTATCCTGTCTACCAGATGTGGGCAGGAAACAAGATAGAAGCAGGTAGGAAAGGACCTAAAAAGTATTCCTCTTAATACGGGAAGAAAAATATGACAGGTAATGAATATGTACAGTCTGCTAGTCCCTTCCTGATCGCATAGTAGAAATAAGATTTTAAAATAATGTTTGTTTCTTATTCAGTAACAGGTAAGTGTAATTTTAGGCTTCCTCTTGAGAGCTGAAAAATGTCCATAACATTACTATTTACCTAGTTGCTAAAGACAGTGATTTTGTGCAAACAGAAGATAACATCAACAAGCTATTAAAACCTTGTAAAATGAGCCATTGAAAGCTTGAAGTTGTCTGCTGACGTACTCAACTAAAACGTTAAACTTATATTGGGAGATATTAATAAAAATTGGAATTGTGTGAGGTCATCCTGCTGGTTGTGCATAAAGTCACAATTCCAGTAATGCAAGCAAATTTCTCTGGGCGAAAACTCCATCAGAGTGAAGGGGAACCGTGGGAGCAGCACTGAAACCCACACCAGCTGCATTAAAAGGGTAGTGAAGAGCGATGAAAATAAAATACTGGTGTAAAGTGCAAATGGCTAATAAGGCAGCTAATGTAATACCAATGGTCAGTAGGGTTTCAAGTCGATAAGACAGCATTAAAAGAATCTATAACACGTGAAATAAAGTGAACAAAGTGCTGCTCTAAGGGAAAGAGCCCTCTTTTGTTACAGACTGAGGTCATGAAAAGCTATACAACAAAAGTCAAAACAATTAGTATTTCTGTATTTGAAATGAAGCAGTTCTTAATGTTTTGCAGTATGCCTCATGCTACCAAAAGAAGTATTCGTTTTTCCAGTAGAGGTCTGTCTGTATCTGCATGGTATATCATAGCCCTGATTTGTGCTGGGCAAAATCCGCACCCATCTCCCCCATATTATGGGAAATGAATTTTCTGACTGCATACTTGGAAATACCCTACTTAGCAGCACTTGTGATAGTGGTGGCACAGGTGCTGATTGGGACATGGTCTGCTTTGGCTTGGTGGCATGTTTACAGAGTGTTTTGAGAATGGGTGCCTTTGGTTATATCATACTTTGGTATGGTACCTAAGGGTTATACCGCACTTCGGTACCTAGTTCAGGAACTTGCTCAGTATAGTGGCTTAGACTATATGATTCCAGTCTTTTGAAATGGTACCTTCATGGTGGGAAAGGACAGATGTACTGATCACCTGCCTGGCTAATAGCTTTTCTGGATTGGTCTCTGCACAGAGATGCTTGAGTCTTATGTTCCAAGTGCCACTGGCGTTCTTGGTGCCCCCTGCATGTACCTCCTTTGCATTCCACCTTTTGAAGTAACCTTGTTTTCTTTTCTACGGAACAGAAGAAGGATATTTTAAGCATAGTGACAGCTATTTTTTCATTCATTTGTAGTTTGCCCCATCTTAATGCAACTTCACTGGACTTAAAAGTGAAAAATAATGCAATAACATGTATGTTTCAATATGTTTCTATGGCAGGCTTCATTTTGGTTTGAATTATTTTTCAGTTTTCACAAGAAACGTTTCAAAATATAAAACTGATATTAATAAAGACCATAGTAAAGTGTTAGGTAAATAAAATTAAATTGCTTAGTGCACATGTACCTAGAATTTAGAAGAAATTTTTCTTCTGATGGCAAGAATCAAGAATTGCACTTACGCTAGAAACTTAATTATCTTCCTGCACTGCTGAAGATTATAGCTTTTTTCCAGAATCTGCACAACTAGTAATGATTTTGAGCATTCAGGAATGCCAATGCTACATAAATACCAGCAGTCCAGTGTCCTAACATAATAGTTGATTAAAAAATAACATTAGTAATTATCCATTTAAAATAACATTATTAGATATCCCTTTGGTCTTAATGCTTGCAAAATCAAACAGTAATGATTCTGTTATGCAGAGGGTTGTATTGTGGGTATTGATTGCTAGCTCAGAGAAGGGTGCTGTGTGGAGCTCTGATTGTCTCTTGATTTATTATTTTACGGCTGATTATCACAGCTCCTTGCATGGAGAGAAGGAATTTCAAAACGAGAGATGCTATGATAAAGATGCAGGGATCATGGCTATTTTTTGTGTGCTGGATGTGACAGTGTGAATGTTCCTTGGAAACATATGAGCAAGCTTCTATATTTCTCCGGTGCCTCACAGTATTTTAAAGTCACCGCTGCAGTTTTTCAGCTTTTCCTTCCTTCTTGGCAAGTATACCCAGACAGGGATCTTAACATGAGCCATTATCAGAGTATTACCTTCCATGGAACATTTGAAATGGTAACAGAAAATCTGTAGAAGTCAAAACCGTGAACAGAAGTGATAAATTCTTGCTTGCAGTTGGTGTCTTCTAAGTGTTGGGACCTTATCTGGACACTGAAGCTGTCTGCCTCTTTATATTCATTGTGACGTGCCCAGCAAATTCACCACTGTGCCCAATGCAGAGCTCAGGAGTGTCTGGCTGGTGCTCTGGTCTCCGGACTTACCAGTGGAAATCCAGGTTATCTAGTCAGCGTTATGAATGGCTTTCAAAAGACACGGATGGTATCAACAATGTTTTTTATTGGTTTCCCCTCCCACCTCACAATATAATACAATACGAGGAGCTTTCTGACTGGTTTAAGGGGACCTTTATAAAACAAAATTAAAAGACTGAGACTTATCCTACATTGAAAACAGAAAGAGTGCAATATATATGTGGTGTATAAGATGCCAAATGCCGTCATGAAAATACATTTCTTTTAAAATTCTTATGCCAATCTAAATGATATTTGATGAAATGTGGAAGAAATATCATGTCCTCTAACCAGATAATATTAATAAGAGTCATTTATAATATGTCATTACACATCCCATCCATGAAATATTTCATCCAATTTCTTGCAAAAATAATGTACTAGCAAAGTAGGAACTGTCCATGATTGAGTTCTGAGCACTGGCTAATGCCACATCTGAAACCAGTGTTTCACTCAGAAGTGTGCTTAGCATACGAAGTATTCCTTTCCAGACATCAGGCAGCAGTCTGTCACTGCTTTAAATCTCAGCACGTGGAAGAGTTATATAGGAAGGCAAGTGTAATCATTTGTACAGGTACTAAGAAATCTGAACAGAACTGCTTCACTCTAAGTGATATGAAAATACAAGAGAATGAGTTGAGTAACAGGACCTATAAGTCAGAGTAAAGGAAGAGTCTCCTCAGGGGTGATATTAACGTTTACATGGGTAAGAACAGACTTCAAAGATAGACTGGCAGAGCTCCAAGCACTAGCTCCCATTGTCTTTCTTAAAAGCATGGGCACTGACCTGCCTTCCAAACAAGAAAACTTGAAAAATGCATGCATATTGATTTTAAAAGCCATCCAGAATCTATTTCCTTTCCATGTGGAAATGGAGATGTCCAAGAGTAAATGGGATAAAAGGTTGTATCCAGCCTTTCACATTTAACCTGGGCGTTTCTCCTTTCTCAATATTCCTCTGGGCCTTTTCTTCTTCCTCCTATCACCTCAGCAGCAATAAAACAAAAATAATAATACCAGAACTCACTGAACCAGGAAATTCATGAACAGTAAGAAATGTTTGTTTAAACAACTCTGTGTTGGTTTCACTTGTCGTTGCGTTTTCTCCTGATGAACACCTCCATTATAATGTCATATTTTTACGCTTGTGCTAATATCTGAAGACAGCTGTTTGCTGAGACTTCCTCAGATTTTGGATTCCTTTTCCTAGTCCTTTCCTGACTGCATGCTCACGTACTAACGTTTTCATGCCTTGAGTGTGTGTTTGAGCAGAGTGACAGTGGTACTGGACTGCAAACATAACCAGGACCTGGCACTTCACTTTTGATTCGCAAAAATTCTCAGAAAATGAGCAGAACTCAAACTGTGAAAGCTCGTTGCTTTCTGGAGCGTGTAAATATTCTTTTTTGGTAAAACATTATCTGGAATCTGTCTTGTTGATTAAGTGGTCCAGAAAAATACAGCCAATATTTAATAAGAGATCTTGGTTTTTTTGGTCTACTCAGATTTTGCCTCAATAGCTTGCCTCTGTGTGACAATACTTGGGTTTGGTTGGGGTTTTTTAAATGCTACATTACAACATTATCTTTAGTACTACAGGCCTCAATATTTCTCTCTTTTCACTGCATTGAAAGCTCTGATACTGTAGAAGTCAAGCTCAAATGGACACATAAATTTTGCACACACATAAGTATTTTTCAGAAGACATTTATTGCCTTGATCTGTGCTGTCAACTGATTCACAGCCAAAAGGTATAGGAATGTGTCTCAGGGTGATGCCTTATGGCCTGTCTTGCTTTGGGTGAGGGTAGAGTAACTGCTGGAGTTTAAAATCTCAGAAAAGACAAAAATAAAAGCGTATTTGCATTGCTATGGCTGCTTCATTGCACAGCCAAGGGGTTTCATTGGGGCAGCAAAATGTTTTCTAGTGAACTGGTTTGGTGTTGCTGGGCTTCAGTCTTGGCAGCGGGGTAGGAGCTCGCAGTGGAGGGGCATGGCAGAAAGGTGCAAATAGAAACTGTGGAAAAGTAACACGACTGGTTTCACTTCAGTTTGGATGGGCAGGCTTATGTATTAAACTATTTGATCTCGGTGCGGGGTGAATTAAGCTTTACACATACCAATAATCATCCGTTTCTAAAATTGCTGGTTTAGCTTTTAATGCAATTACAAAGGACAGTACAAGCAATAACACTAGTGGGTAGATGGAAGAGGCAAGAAACCCCAGGAATTTTCTGTTTTGTTTTCGTTTGTTGGTTGTTTTTTTCCCAAACGTGAACCATGTTGCTAAGTGTATGCTCTAGTCATCTTTAACAGGTTTTACCACTAAATATTTTATAAAGGACATTGCAGATTGCTTTCCTCCTGCACGGCACTTAGATTCTAAATTATTTTATGATAAATCACTTACTGTATATCTAAGCTTGAAGATTACTAATTCCAATCAGAACTAAATTGAAACATTGTCTGTTAAGATAACCTTAATCATAATTTCTGAAGGCAAAATTGACAGCTTTAAGTATATGTGCCTTAAACAACAAAAAAGATATATTGCATGAATGTGGGAGTAAAACTGTAGTATTTCACCAGTGCTATCTACTCGATTTGTGGCTGGTTTTCAAACAATGAGCTAAGCCTTCCTACACACAGAGAAGAACAGTATAGGATGAGTGAAGGTTTAATCTTTGCTTGGTTGAGCATACAGTTAAATTCATGGTGACCTTCATTTTTCCCTTCTAAATACTTCTTAGCTGTGTAGACTTTGAATCAGTTTTTAATATAGGTCTATAATGTGTCTTCATTCTTCAGAGATTATCAAACCAGTCACAGACATGCCAGGAAACCTAGTTCATCTGATCTTGAACCCTTGTCTTCACATATCTGCACATAAGTAATGGGCATATCTGCACATAAGTAATGTCATCTTACATGTTTATTTAAAATACTAAGAGTGATTTCAATATGGTTCCCTGCTTTTGTTCTCTTTCAATAGATCTGAATTTATTTCCTTTAATTGCCTTTTCTCTTCATACACTTGAGAGGTTTTTCTTTAGTCACCAAATAAATCATGGTGATTGCTGACCTCAACTCTATACGCATTTCGTCTACTTTTATTATATGTTGATTGCCATAGCAGTATTTAGGCACATTTTGAAATGCATATGACCATATAAATACATATTAAAAGTTTGCATAAAGACCTTTGAAGCCATTAGTGTCGCTTTTGTAGATAAGTACTGAGGGGTTCTTAAATCCAGGGATTATTTGACTGCTTCACATGTTGAGCCGTTAAATCCTCATGCAAAATGTAGTATGAAATTTTGGGTGATTATGGATTAGCTTATCACAGAGTTTAACAGCGAACTCATTTGTCTTTGAAAGTAGAAGGAAACTAGTAAGATTGGCAAACAGGAAAACTGGTTGACCCTCATCTGTGGAAGCACACAAGAAAGCAAAGAAAGAACAAACCCCTCCAGACACTTTATTTCTGTCATGTATTGACGTTCTTCTGAGAGGTTGGTCCACAGCTTCCTTCTGAAAGAGTTAAAGCCTCTAGCACAGTTTTTGTTGTTGAGATAAAGCCTGCAAGGCTGTGGATCCTAATGGAACTATTGTAAAAACTAGGCCATCTGCAGGAATGACTTTACTTCTATCAAGCCTTTAAAAGCACCATGTGAGCAAGTCTGCAGGAATGGGTCCCTCTGGTTTCTCCAGTCTTTTGTATTTCTTCAAATCGTTTTGACTAATGTATTTTTTTGTAGTTTTGAGTACCAGAGACTGGAGAAGGAGTTTTGTGAGTCATCTGTTGAAGGCAACTTAAAAATAATAACCTGATTTTACCTTAACTTGCAAGGTAAAGGAAAGCTAGAAGATGGTATCTCAGTGTGTTGAATTGAATCCAAGGAATTTCTGGACTTAACTCAGAAATGATTTTTAAAAAAATACAAAAGTTGATAGGGAAATTACTGAGAGTGTAAATTGTAAATAGCTGGTATTTTTCTTATTGTAGTTAATATAATGCTGAGGTAACTCTTATTTATTCCATTCTTACTGGAGTTCTTTTCATTAGCCATTACAGTTATTTTTTTGCAGACTGTCCAGCGCCAATCAGTTCAGAAAAGCCAGAACATAAATGGCTTTTCCAGCTTTAATTGCAGATATTGTATTGTACATCCTATTGCATTTAATCAGCTCTCTTGGGGCTGGCTGCAGAAGAACCTGCAAACTCAGAGGAGCTGGATAGAAACACGCTTGAAGGATGCTGAAGTGTGAGCCGCTGCCAGCACACATAAGCAGAAGAGCCTCAAGCCTCGTAACAGAACTGCAGCATCTCCTGGGCATGGCTTTCATAGCAGAGGGCTGAAAAGCTGTTCCTCATCCACAAGTTAGGTTTACTATGTTATTCAGATAGTAACTTTTTTTTTTTAAAAAACCGTTTTTTCTTGTTTAGAAAAGGTTAAAAAAATAGCTATGCACTCTGGTTTAGGCCTTGCTAATGTTACCTGTTAAGAAGGTTTTCTTGATTTTTTTTAAAGTTGATTTTTCCAATCAAATTCCTGTGGTTTGCTTGTGACTTGAGGTCACTGCTACTTTCCCTGTCTGCTGTGGAGAGGGAGAACGATTGGCTTCCTTCTCAAATATAGGACTATTACTATGTCTTTCTTAATTCTTCTCTTGACTAAACAACTGCAGCTGGTTCAGTGCCTCTTTGTTGGATGTATACTTACTCCAGTTCCATCCCATGTGCTCCTTTGTAGACTAAGTGATCCATTTTTCTTTTCTAAAGTGAAATGCCAAATATTTCAATACATTTATTGTGTCATACTTTTTTAATGAAAAAGGCTATTTTCTTAAACCTATCTTCAGACTAGGGGCCAGATCCTTTTGAATCCATGTTATGACAATTTTGCATAGTCTCCGCAATGAGAATTCCATATAAAGTATCATCAAAAACCTTACTAAATCAAGGCAGAGCATATATATTGTGCTTCTCTCCGTCCGTGTGGCCTGGTAGTCTATTTTAGGAAGAAATGGGAGTAACGTAATCCGATTTGTCCCTGGAAAACAGGTACTGGTGTCTGCTTGTCTTTCTGTCTTCCTTCTAGTCAGCACTGCACAATCAGCCATCTATAGATCCTTGCCACCTGAAGAGGTTATGAAAAATAATTAACATAAGCAAGACTTGTGTCAGAGAATTACACTCTCTTTGTGACCAGTGTTTGTATTCACAGCACTTGTGATATTTCAAGGGAATTTTAAGCAGGATTTCTTTTTCAGTCTGTTTCATATGACTGCACTCATATCTTAAACACACGCATCCCTCCTGCATTCTTCCTGGGTGCCAGCAGCTTTCAGCATCCTGTTCCAGAGTTCCCCGGCACATGTGTCAAGAAAGCTGGACAGAAGGGCTGCAGTATGCTGGAATTAGTAGTGTGCAAGTTTAAAAATGTAGAGGGTGAAGTGAATGAAGCACATGGCTTGGGAACAAATGATCTAACACATATTAGAGATTTTGTGGAGTTTATACTTTGACCAAATGTGGGTGTATTTTTCTGCACATTTAAAGAGCGAGGCTTTTTGCAAATTCATATATCCTATTCTAAAACATGTGAGCAAGACAGCTATTCAGTGAAAATGTCAAAATTCCTTTTAGCATTAGCAAATACGTTTTTCCCGATGTTTTTGAACAGCTGAAGCACTTTTCTTTTAACTGAAACTGACAAAAATTAAAATTAAAAAAAAAAAGCCTGGGGCACATGCCTTTTGTCAAAATGGATGGAGTTAGTCAGAATTTTATGAAAATTAAAAGTGGAAATTATTAGCTGTTAAACTATAGAGTTTTTAGGCACTAATATATGTGAACACTATTGCTATTTACTGCAAGCTATTAGAGGAACCAGTACATAACAAAGCAAGGAGGATGAAGAGGTCTACGTTAGAAGTAACATTTTCCCTTGCGCAGTGCTCAGCAGCACAGCTCTCACTCAGAGCTGTTGGCACTTTCTGCAAGATAGGGCAGACAATCAAGTGGTGTGGGATGATCAAGCACCATCTCAGGAAATGTTTTGTGACCTTCAGGTTCCACTTGCCATTACAGTAAAGCTGATGTAATTAGGTTCTGATCATAAAGTCTTGACTAAGAGAAGCACTTGTACCTTAGCTACACACACAGTTGCACAGCAAAGCACACTCTCAATTAGTACCTACAATTTCAAAATATTTATTAACTGAGTAGGAGTGTGCTTAAATCCAGTCATATGGCTGAGCTTGTTGCAGGGTTCCTGCCATGGTCACCAGGTCCTTGGACATGTGAGGAGAGGTGGCTTAGGTACAGCATCTTTACCCTGATAACTAGTTATTAGCTATATAACTACTTATATACACATAGAGTCTTCCATTTGCCTACACAGTGTACCTCACAAATCAACATGAAGGCTTTTATGAGACAAATGACTAGAAAATATGCAAGTTATAAAAAAGGTGGCTTAGAAAAGTGGCAGCGTAATTAACGTACAAGAATGAAAAAGTGTCAGCCCTCTTTCTTCTATTTGTATAATGTTCAAATAACAGATTTCAGCTTTAATATCTTTTAAAATAACTTAAAGTCCTTCTTCATGCTCACTGGATTAACCTTTTGTTCAAGAATACCTACGTGCATTACTGAGTCTTAGAAGTAGCTACTTAAACAGTGTTTTCAATTGGAACTTTATTTAACTTGTAATTAGATTTAACTATATCTTACTAATTCCATCGCCCTAGTATGACCATAGGTATGAAATTAGAAGCAGTAAATGTTTATGGTTTGTTTTTTTCTTTTTTTTCAACTGCAACAGGTGCCTATTATGTTGTATGTGTTTTTTAAATTTTAATGACAGACACCTATAGTACAGTACACAATCTAGAAAATAAAGTGCATGCGTTCTTTCATTATCCCTTGCAAAGCTTAAGATCCCCATCATTAGTTTTTTTACAATAAGAATTAATTTAGCCTTTCTTCCATTCGCTGATAGAAGAATAGAGTTGGTGGAAAAAGACGTTGAAATGGTAATATAACTAGTTTATAGCTGAGACAATAGCTGTAGGTTAAGTTTAGAGTTATTTCTGTAATTGTTTAGAATTATTTCTGTAATTAGAAACAGAATGGAAAAAAAAAAAGCAGGGTGAAGAAAGAATGAAAAGGGTGAGGCTTTGAAGACCTGACGGGGAAAAAGGGGCTGATTGCACAATTGTATGGTACAGGTCCTATCAAACCTATGAACTTAGAAGTGTATAATTTAAGTTCTTTTTTACCTTGTACCTTTGCCTTACTCTTTCTTACACTTTTTCATTAAGTGATTGGAGATTTTTCTCAGTCATATTAATTTGTACTTTCTATGTGGTTTTGTTTTTTTTAAGCCTGACTGATTTTTTTTTTTTTT
>VXBW01006477.1:122001-194424 GCA_013400375.1 Thinocorus orbignyianus
TTTTTTTTTTCTTTACAAGGAGTTCCACTGGGGTGGAATGTCTCCCTTGGAAAATGAATAAAGGCAGATAAACCTCTCCAAATTATTTCCTCGTTACACTTTGTCTTACATCTATGGTTTGTGGGTTGTTTTTGGTTTTTTTTAACTACCTCAATCTAAATAGCGTATAATGCTATTAATGCTTTTTTTCTGACTATTTAATCTCTTTACTTTCATACTGCTTTTTTGGGTTGTGTGTTTATTTTGGACCATGTCGTACCTCTTTAATGAGAGACCTACATCCACAAAAGTGAGAATGCTTTTTTTCACATTATGATAAAGTACTATCTCGTACCAAATTTCATCTTTCCTTCAGTAAATGTTTATTTTTACTGAATAAAAATGGTTTTAAATATTTGCAACCATTAAAAATAGGGTGTTTTTTCACTGCTGTACGTGCCTTGTGTATTCAGTAGTTGCCTTGACCAAAAGAAACACAACCATGCTCAGCCTGTTATGGGACTCTGCTTTCTCCAAAAGGACCATTCATTCTGCACAGTGCACAAAAGCCCGTGTTTAGCAAAGTACAATGCTTTTAACTTCTGCTGTATCATCCATCCGTGCAAAGCTGTCAATTACTCTCTGCTTTGATCTCTCATAATCTGAACATTTTTTTAAAATGTGAAAATGTTCATGGAGCATTTTTTTTTATATTGGCACCAAAAAAAAAGTTAAACATTATTTAGGTTTTTTGTAATAATTTATTTACAAAGTTTATAATATTTGTGGTTTTCTACCATCTCTTTCGTTGCACCAGTCCATCCGCCAAATATGTACTAATCCTCCTCAAAATGTGTTTGGGTTTTTCTTTGAGAATATGAGTTTGCTGGTTATTCTGTATTTGGCTGTAACCCATAGCAGAATATTATCCCAAAGCAAATTTATTCTGAAATGAATTCAGTTTTTAAATCACTTTCATTGCAGCTCTTTTCCTGTGGAAATACTGTAAGCCTAGGTCAAGCCATTGCCCTGAGTTCCTTCTGCCTAACTGCGGTTCTCAACTGAATTTGTGCAGGCATCAAATTTTCATCTGAATATAATCAACCTACTTGCAGGTTTCCTTTGAATTGGAATGGTAGGACTGGGTATTTGTTATAAACCGCAACAATATTTGTCTCTGTAAATGAAATCTTGGGATGGGAAGTAGTTTTTCTACATCTGACTGAAAATATATAGAGCAGTATTGCTTATGACTGAAAATACAGTGCCCGAAATAAGTGACTGTTTTTTTAAGTCGGCAAATGCCTGAGCAGTGTTCAGGGCAAGACCTGAAGCAGCACTATACACCTGTAGTTAATCAGCTAATAATATAATTAATTTTGGATCAGTTTCTGGAATTGAAATATAAATTGAAGTTATCTACAGGTTGATTTTTTTTTAATTTTTTTTTCCTGTTGTCCAGGCCTCTTAACTAAATGCCAGGTAGATTTGTATGGAAGTATGAGGAATATTGGGTTATGAATGTTCTACTGACTGAACAGCTCTTTTTAACTCTGATTTGCTCTGCGCAACGTGTTATCCTTTTGGCCAAAAGCAATCTCATACAAGTTTTTTATATTGTTCTGCAAAGATATATACAGAAAGCTGAGCAAACCAAAACTTTGTAATTGTATTCCTATTTTGTACGCAAAATAACATGGCTTGGTAATATGTCATTTGTCTTACTTGAACACTTTTATTGTTGCACCAGTTATAATCTGAATTACAGGACCATACTTCCAATTTGTTGACTTCTAATCTGACCAACTGTGGCAGAAGACAGGAGGTGAATAAAGACATCTCACCCATCCTCTTGCTTGTAAAGGAGCTGGTTGATGTCAGACTTTTTATCTCCTAAGGCGAAAAGGGAACAGAGTCACTTGGATACGCAAGTGAGAGAAGCACTAACATCTTGAGTTTTATACTTTCTTGAGCTGTTTGCTCCAGTTGTTTGCTATTCTGTTTGGCTGGCGCATGAGTATTATAATCTGGCTCAAACCCCTTGATACCTCTTCATTTTATGCTTGGTGCATTTAAGCCATATCTTGCTCTATTAAAAGGCAATAATGCACTTTCTTCCTTTTCCGTAACCTCATTATGTTGTTGCTAAATCAGCTCAGTTGTACTAGTCCTGGTCTCCTGGGACTGCTGTGAGAAAGCATTTTTCTGAAGAATTCCAAGAATGAGACCTGGGGAATAGGCTACTTTGAGGAGGATGCACAGCCTTCTGGGGGATTTACTATGTGTACTGGGTTTGGGGAGGAAAGCAGAATTTTTGTTGCATTTCTTGTTATTTTCTGTCAGATACATTTATAACAACTTTGGAGATCTTCCAGACTAGTCAGCAGCCTTCTGAAGCCTTTTAAATCCCATGTTCAATTAAGCACAAAAATATTCAGTTTTATTTACATTCAAGTAGTATTGATTAGTCAGGCACCAGTGTCATTCTGCTAAAATTAAAGTTCAGTTAGGTAAGACCAGATAATCACAGAGATAAACTTTATAACGGGTATTGCGTAAAGCTTTAGAATGAAATTACTGTTTAAAGCTATTTACTTTTCTGAACTATGCAAGTAGATTCTCTTGGCCAAAAAAAAAAAAACAATCTACTCTGCTTGTCTGAGTTGTGTTTTACTTTAAGACTGTATTTCTCCCACGTTTGACAGGAAAGATCACATATGTCGGCTATTATCTGCAAATCAGACACCTAAAAATGCTTAAAGTACATCTCACTAACGTTGAAAACATAAAATCTTCTTTGTAGTAGCAGTCATGAGTCTGTCTCAAAGTTTTGTACAAAACAAACAGTATTCTGTAACATGTTACGTTTGGTATTAATCCTGCATTACGTATGTTGTACTAAATCTGATGTTTTGCATTTAACTTGAATATAATTTTTGTAGGGGAAAAAAAAAGGAATCCATTTTTCCTTTCCATTTTGACTCTCTTCAAAATCCACAAACTGAAATCTCTTTCATTAAAAGTAATTTCCTTGTGGTTGAGATGAGAAATGAAGTCTTAAAGCAGTTCTCGATCAGGTATAAAGAAAGAATAGATTTGGGACCTGTATCAAGTAGTGAAGAAAATAGGCTGAATTAGTAAAAGGTGAGGATGTGAAAAATATGCTGTTTTCAAAAGTCAGCAGAATCATACTGATTCCAAAGTAGGTAACAAGGTTGTACTTAGATGGGAATACTAGCACTTTTTATGTGTATACGTGGTAATCCATACCATACAGAGGCCTAAAAGACTTCAGGTAAGAGCTATTGGGGACAACAAGTGGTTGTCTATAATGCAAGCCTTCATTTTTGCCTCATTCTGTGAGCATAAGGTATAACAAGACTGCTTGGAGATTTCAAGAGATAAATGTCTGTATTTCCGCAGAACGCTCCCAAAATATATTTCTAATGTTTCAAAACAGTGACCCTTAAATATTGACATCTTACTGGTTTCTTCCAATAAATCTTGCCATTTGGGACAACTTTTCTGTGTTTTCTAGATGTATATTTTCAAATCACAAATGAAAATGTTGATACTTGTTTAGTTCTCTCATTTGGTGCGTTAATTATGTAATTTCTATCAAGGCAAAGCTGTTGAAGGGAATAGACCTCATTTTAACTTTTCAGCTGATCATTACAGGAATTATCCTGGTAGGTACCCTGTGGGAGCAAGGCCAATCTCCTGCTATATTTAGGAGGAGAGGTTTCTGCAGCTTGCAAGCAATTCTTTAATTCTGGCAGTTAAATTTCCTGCTGCTTCCACAAAGAAATAAGTCTTTGCTTCACTGGCCTGAGTGCGAGAGGTGTATTTCTCATTCTCTATGAAAGCACTGTAGTAGGTCTGTGCTTGGGTTTTTTTTGCTTATTTACTCTGCTTTTGGTATAGTTCTGAGAAAAATAAGGCCTTGACTGTTTGAAAAGAGTTGGCAGTCAAAGTTAGAGCATCAGAGAATCCTGTTTGCAAACATAACTGAAGTGGGAGGGATGACTTCGAAGGTCTTTATATCCTTTATTTTGTTGCACTGTTGGTTTGCTTCCCAAACACAAAGGGAAAATGCTGAGGTGAAGATGGTGTCACTAGAGAGTAAAGAGAGTTCCATAGTAATGGAGATATCAAATGTCAACCCAAACACAAATATAAAACTTTAAAATAGTGAAACAGTTATTAATGAGTTTTATTTTCCAGTGGAGTCCTCTAGGGATCATTTTTAACCCTAGCTGATATTTTCAGTAGTGATCTGGGAGTATATGTAAAATTATCACTACACTAGCATGCAGACTTCATGAGGACAGAATCTCTTACTAACTTGAGTGCTGGCCAACAATACATTTTGGTACAGAAGCTGGAGACTTTTCCTGGGAAACAGTGTCTCAGAGGAATTTTTATATTTGCAAGCAGCAGCTACTTCCTCTGTCCATGGAAGGCCTGTAGCCAGAAATCCTATGTGACTTTTGAACCTTTGTGTTTCCAGTACTTACAGTGCTGTCTGAAAGTTGAGTGCTGCTGTATTTTCAGGTCAAGAGAAAAAGCTGAAATACTGATAGGATTCCATTAAGCCTTCCTTATAGTGCTCTAATAAAGTACTTCTTTTGAAATAGCTCATCAGAAATAATTTTTTTTGTTTTTAAAAAAGGTGATCTGGTATCAAAATCTGTTCCTAAGTAAAGTAAGAGCTCTCTGTTTCTTAATCTAACAAATAAAGTACTGTAAAATAAAAAATTATAAACTGAAGCTGTACAAAATCTAAATCTCCCCTCTTCCAATTTAAAACCATTGCCCCTTGTCCTATACTAGACTTCCTGATAAAGAGTCTCTCTCCAGCTCTCCTGGAGCTCCCTTCATATATACTGGAAGGCTGCTGTAAGGTCTCCCTGGAGCCCTCTCTTGTCCAGGCTGAACAGCCCCGGCTCTCTCAGCCTGTCCTAATAGGAGAGGTGCTCCATCCCTATGATCATCTTCGTGGCCCTCCTCTGGACCCATTCCAACAGGTCCATGTTCTTTCTATGTTGAGGACTCCAGAGCTGGACACACTATTCCAGGTGGGGTCTCATGAGTGCAGAGCAGAGGGGGAGAATCACCTCCTGTGACCTGCTGGTCACGCTTCTTTTGATGCAGCCCAGGATGGGGTTGGTTTCTGGGCTGCCAGCGTGCACTGCCGGCTCATGTTGAGTTTCTCATCCATGAGCACT
Organism: Thinocorus orbignyianus; assembly: GCA_013400375.1. Lineage (NCBI taxonomy): Eukaryota > Metazoa > Chordata > Aves > Ciconiiformes > Thinocoridae > Thinocorus > Thinocorus orbignyianus. Next base: position 127,209 of record VXBW01006477.1, read on the forward strand.
CCCTAGTCCTTCTCCTCAGNATCTGTTGCTCTGCCTTTGTCCACCAAGTCTGTGGCAGTATCCTAAAAGGCCATCAAATTTGTCAGGCAGGATTTGCCCTTGGTGAAGCCATGTTGGCTGTCTCCAATCACCTCCTTATTTTCCTTGTGCCTTAGAAGAGATTCCAGGAGGAATCTCCATGATCTTGCCAGGCACAGAGGTGAGACTGACTGCCCTATAGTTCTCTGGGTCTTCTTTTTTTTCCTTTTTGAATACTGGGGTTATGTTCCTCTTTTTCCAGTCAGCGGGAACTTCGACAGATTGCCACAATAAAATTTTGATACTATTTACAAGATCTGTAAATAGTAAACGCCTTCATAAATCAATGTTACTTGTGCAGTGGGATGAAATTGCAAAAAAACATCAAAGTGACTTACTGTCATTCAAAGTGTGTGCATTGGCTGGCCTAGCAGTTATACTCACCCAAGTGGCTGCATTTGAAACATTTAGTAGGAATAATGTTGGACTTGAGTATCTGCGGTTGAACTCGATGATCTTAAAGGTCGTTTTTTTCTGTGATTCTGTGTTGAGCTGTTTGCTTTGTAATGGAAAAGGCATTTAAGGTGGTTTGAAAAAATACCTTTAGAAAATTGGGACTCATAAGCTTTCATGGTACATTGATATTATTGAAGAGATACAGAGTTAATCCTTGAAGGCTGTTTTCTCCCATGTTTAGTGTGTGTCTTGTTGATTGGGGTTTTTTCTTAAGAAAAGGACTGGTTCGCTTTCTCCAGTTTTGGTGAGGCTTTTTAGGTATGTTTGTAAATATAATAAGAACACTTGATGGGGTTGTTTTTTTTCCCTGTAAGAATATAAAATGAATTCAGAGGTTATCCAGATTGATTCCACCTTTTATATGAAAATGGAAAGGGTGGGTTCATTCCTGACTTTCCCAAATACAAGTCTAATATGTGAAACTGAATACCCTTTGTATTTGTTGAGGTATTACAAATAGGTAGGAAAACTTTGTCTGTTACTGAAATAATTTATTATTTCTTCATTATTAAGTGTCTTTTGTTTAAGGTTCCTTGGAATTTAATAGAGTAATTATCCTATATTAAGTTTTCTTTTGTAGCTTGCAGTTGCCAGAGTAATCTTATTCTTTAGCAGCGAGTACCTGCTACATCCATTGAGTATTGAAAACAAAATGCTCTTCAAAATTGAGCTGTTTTGTACTTGATACAGTAAAAGTGAGTTTTCACATTAAAATTAATTGTCACGAAAAACGAAGAAAGATTTTCTTTGTCTTTTATGTGATTCTTGTTATGATGATGCGGTTGACAGAAACATTTCAGATTTATCAGGTTCTCTGTCTGTTTAATGTGTTTTATGAATGATATTTCAATTTAATTAGTGATGTACGGTATGTGAAGCCAAAGGCTTTACAGATGTTTTATTTATGATTAAGAAAGTATTTTTCTCAAGCAAACTTGCGATGATGTGAGTAGTTGGTAAGACCTGTGTGTTGTTGATACAGATTGTGGGCATTATAATAAGCATATATATATAATCCGCTACTATTGATTTAACATATAGTAGCTACTCCTGTTTTGTGTGAAGGTTTAAATGGACAATAGTCACTGGGCTGTTCTTTGTGAAATTCACACTAGTCATCTAAAATTAGGAGCAAGTGAAATGCAATTTTTTATTATTTTTTTTAAATAGTAAAGAAATTATTGTCTCTATCCGTATCTCACAGAATGAGGCATAGGAGAATTTTTCCTTTTTGTTTCTAATCACAAAAACATGGAGGCATCTGAGACCTTGCTTCATTTAGAGTCTTTCTAGATTGGCATAATGTTAAGAGTGCATTAAATTGTGCATACTGATTGAACAGTCAGAAAAGCTTATCGTACTCTAGCTCCATCTTTCCTGCCTGCTCTGCCATGAGGCTATGAGAAGCCGTAGTACAGCTGGCTGTTCTGGCTTCAAGCCATGTAGGGATTTGCCTACATGACAGGAATCCCCAGCTTCCCTTCAAAAAGAACACTTTCCAAGGCAGTAGTGCTAAAATAAAAGGCAGGATCTGATTTATCCATAAACTTTAACTACCTTTTTCTCCAACATGAGACATTTTTATACTCATGCTATGCTTATTTCCATACTCATGCAAAGTGCCAGAGGAATCTTTTGTAGGGAACGAACCAATAAACGCAGTTCAAATAGAAAAACAAGCGTATGCTTTTTTTTTTTTTTGCTATTTGTATACCTGTCTTTTATTGCAGATCCAACTATCTCTGAACAAGCCAGGTCTGAGTAGGAGAGTTCTAGTTGGAAAGGTACAGATTGTAGAAGACACCCCTATGGAGAAGAGAGGAAAGAGTAACAATAATTTCAGTAAATCAGTTTAGTGACCCATTTGATGATGTCAGCCACAAGCTGATTGTGTGCCAGTGCCGGGTAAGCACTGGCATGCAACAGCAAATGCCAGTAAAACTAGTGCATCACAGAATTGAACTCTGACAGACTAGCAGAGAGTGGATTAACTTGTTAAATTTCAATCATAAAGGTAGGTCATACCACTAGTGTAACAGCAAATGTCTTCTAAGGTTACTTTGCTGTGAATCTCTTTCTCCAAACAGAAGCAGCATGGTATTAAGGAATCTGTTTGAAATTGCACAGAGGAATTTACAGTGAGAGAGAGCAAAAGGGAGTAATTTTCTTTTACATTGAGGCAGTGCTTCATAAAAGAATATAATCTTTTTTTATAGACATCACTTAATTGTTGTTAAAATTGAATGACACTGTGTGTTATTTGCATTACTGTAAATTTACTTGGTAATAAAGTGATTCATCTTGCTACACACAGTGACTCCAATACAGATGCAAGAAACATTCTTTCTTGGCAACAGTAATAATTATGTGGTAGATACCATAATTACTGACAGCATATCACAGCTTAAGAAATGGATCATTAAAACCATCCAGAACAATTATGAAATACATCTTTTTATATATATTGTTCTATATTACCCATTGCTCTGTCTAACTACAGTAAATTTTGGTCTAATAAGCATGTCCGTTGAGGAAGAGGTACAAAGAAAACTCCTCAGAAAGACCAGGCTTGATGGGGCTTGGGCGAACTGCTCTAGTGGGAGGTTTCCCTGCCCACGGAAGAGGGGTTGGAACTTGATGGTCTTTAAGGACCCTTCCAACTCAAACGATTCTATGAAACCTTGCTAGTAATGAAGCAGACACTTTATGAAGCCTTTCTCTATTCTGAGCCCAGCATCCTCAGAGCTATAGCCCAGTGCCTTTGCCTGCTCTGCTGGCACAGAGCATTCATTTCAGAATTATTAAGAAGCAGGGTCCTGGCTGCTCATGCCTATTTAAAGACTCGTGGCACCTTCTGATGCAGCAGAGGCTTACTTCTATCCGCTTTAACCTCCTATTAAATTAATACTTAATCTGTCGGACCAGGAACAGTTATGCTGTGCTGCAGATCTGGAAGAACTGTCCTCAGTGGACTAATGAAACTCTGCGTTTTTTGGCTTTGCTTCACTGTAAGTGTTGCTCTGTGTATTCTGTGAGCTCCGGAAAGTTTTTAAATTAGAGACCCTTTTAAACCTTAGCTATTATACTTAAGTGTGGAGAGTATCCTGCCAATCAAAATACCTTCTTTGTTGACTCATATCTTAGGATTCAGGTAAGACACTTGCTGGGTGTGACATGATGGGGAGAATTCCTTGGAATTTCATGGCACACCAAGCAACAGGAATATTTAGATTAATTCTTTCTTTCTAGCACAGAGAGAGATAATAAACGTCACTAAGACTCTAAGATTTATAAGAACATGCTACAGAGTAATTTGTGCTGTCAAGCAGCGAAATAGCATGGTAAAACAGAGTCTCTACACTAATCTTCTGAGGATCTGACACTATGTACAGCATTCATAACAGATCTGCTGATCCTGTACAGACAGGAGGCTTTAGCACTCTTCATAGCAAACCCCGTGGAGTCAATTTTCCTTGGCATTGAAACCATAGCTATTTTGTGTCATTTTTTTCCTCTGCCTTATATTTTTGCTAGAGGTGAATATTAATTGATATTTGTAATCTTCATTTATGTGAGCATCCTTGTTCATAATGATTTCCCACATATTTGGGGGACCATATTTTTTTTTCTGTGGTGTATTTCCATCTAGTTCACTTGGACAGGAAGGGCAGCTGTCTCTCATAGGTCACATACTGTTCTTAATGGAATGACTTGAGGCTTTTGAACAAGACAGTGGCAAAAATTTCTGGCATTAACTTCTGAATGTACCTACTGGGTCTGGCTGGGATGGAGTTAGTTTTCTTCATAGTATCCTGTGAGTGAGTGAGTGCCACTGCATCATTGTTTTGCTTTGGTTTCTTTTCCTTCTTCACTTCGCTTATTAAACTCTCTTTACTTCAACTGGTGAGTTTTCTCACTCTTGCTCTTCCCATTCTCTCTCCCTGTCCCACTGAGGGAGGCTGTGTGGTGCTTAGCTGGTGGCCATCCCAACCAAACAACAGTGCATTTGTCTTTGAAAATGTATTTCTAATTTTTTAAAACGATTTAAAGCTTCTTGAAAAAAATAAGAATTCCAATGAATTGTGCGACTAGCTACTGAATTACTGAGGGCAGTATGAGACCTTGGAAAATATGTGCAAATATGTTGGCTTTTTTTTTTAAAAATTGGATTTTTAAGTTGTGACAATCAGTTGCCTGGTGGCAAAGATTGACTCGTACAGCTACCTCCTGTCCTTTCTGAGTGGCTCTCTTGCTTCCCCAGCTTTCAGACACGGTCCATTAGTTACCCGGCTCCTGGGATGTCCCCATGCTCCAGCATCTTCTGCCTGTCCTGCCACTTCTTGGGGTACAGCATGACTGTAAGCAAAAGTGAGAGGAACAAACCCTGTGTGTCATGGCACTGAATAGAGTGTGTCAGCTCTTTCACGGACTTGAGCCCAGTGTTGAATTACTCAGTTTTTACAAGGGTAGTGTGCATCAAGGCCCTAGACTGAGTCAGAAGGTGTTAAACAAGGAGTTTCGCTTCCTCTTAAATTTAGGAAAGCTACTTAATTTCCTTCTATCTCAGAAACGTCTTTGGGCTTTTCCCAAATCGTTGGCCCAACTGTTTTCTTCTGACTTGGAAATGCAGGACGTTTTCAACCATGTGCTTCTACAATGTTTTTTCACAAAAGTTACCCAATAGATAAAAGGATTAAGAGTATTAATATAATTCCATAATGGTGAAGGGGAAAATAATTTTGGTGCTTTGAAAGGAAAGTGTAAATATTTTACAGAATGGAATACCCTTAGCATCTTTATTTTTTTTTTTAAATTTTTTATAATACTACAGTCACACCCTATAGTGTATGAAAGCCTTTCAGGAACAGACTTAATTTAAGTTTTCTTAGTGCCTGTAAGCCAAATACTATCAGAGTGCCTATATCCCTTGTGCCAAATACTATCAGAGAAGTAGAGGTATACTTATTGCAGGGTCACAGTTGTAAATTCATATTATCATTCTATAACCATTATTAAATATTTACTATCTGTCAAGCCTGAACATTCAGAAAAAAATATAATATATCTAATTATAATTACTAAAGAGGAATAATGAACAAGTTTACGGATAATGATAGCTATATATACCCCTGTTTTTTGCAAATATTGACAGGTTCAGATTTCAGTAGTCTGACAAATTCCTGGGAATTTGGGTAAGAAATATTAAATGGTATGAACACTGATAACAATACCATTTGAAAGGGTACTTATCTATTTCTGGTTGTAAATCATTATCACAATCAGAACAGAGACAAGCCATCATACAAACAAAATGTGCTGAAGTAGTGCATGCTACTTTGAAAACTATTGTTGTTAATTATTGTTATTGTTAACTAGTGTAGCACAATGTCAGCTGATTTAATTGTTTAAAAGCTCAAACTACATTTTAGCAAGGATGCTATAAAACAGATTCAGTATTATAACTACTAAGTCATTTTTCCACAGTCACAGTTTTTATTTTCAGTGAAGAAAAGTTTCTTACAGCCAACTGCATGGATTTTTGGTTCCTTTTCAATATATTAATAGAGAAATCATATCGGGTGTTAGTGTAGTAATAAGAAATAGTGAACAGTCTGAAGGTCAGCAGCAGATAAACTGAGGAATAAAAACATCTCAGAAAAATCTGACTTTTTGATAAACGTCAGATTTAGAATATTGTAAATTTGTATTGTGGGATGTTGGTGGAAGGGTCAGTGTAGAATTCCTGGATTTTGTTCCCAGTTCTTTATTCCTCTTTGAACTTTAAATATTTTAAACATTTTTGTGTAGTTGCAGAGCTGTTTATTAAGTGGATGAATCACTTTGAGTTTTTATAATTAGCTGTGTGTCTTTGTTGTTGCCTAGTATGACAGAGCTCATGTTCTTTTTATTTTTGGCTTTTTCAGGTATGAATACAAGCAAGAGTGAGACAGTGAAAGAGCATCCATTAAAACCCTCTAGAAGATCTATGCCATGCCTAGCCCAGAGTCAAACGCATCCTCAGAGTCTGAGCAAGCATTCATCTTTTCTGCAGCCAAATCGTGTGCAGCCACAGCCCCGGCCCCAGCCTCTGAGTGCAGGGACATCTACAGCTACAGTGGATGTAGTGTCAGAGCGAGGTAGGATGTTTTTCTCTTCAAACTATGGGAATGGAAGGGATCTATGGGAACATTGTTTGAAGTCCTGTGGTGTTTTAGATACATTTTTTTTAGCATCTTTCATTAAACTGCAGGGGCCATCTGATCATCTTTGCTTTGTTTAGATATTTATGATTTATTGGAGAGAAGTTTTTGCACAAAACAACTAAAAGAACTAAGGTACTGAGTTCTTGAGTGAATCTCTGTAATGTTTGAAGTGAGACTTGAAGTAATTTTTCTTTTACTTTTCTGAATTACAAGATTATTTCCTTCTCACGGAAAACAAGGCAAGAAAGTGTTCCTGTATCCTATGGAAGAGCATGTAGTTTGTCATAAGAGAGAGAGGAAAAATAAATACTAGGCTTTTAGGAAGAAGTGTCTTTGAGCATGAACATGTTGGAGTGGATTTGTTCATTCATGAACAGCAAAATCAGAGGAAAGCGGTATGGAGAAAATGAAAAGGAGAAAATCTCTTAGAATTTTAGCTTGGAAAAAGGAACTACTTTTCTGTTAGGATTTCTATTTTAAACAGACAAACATGTCTTAACAGAGAGACGAGGCTAGTTGGAGATCCCAATCACGGTATAGGCCACCTGTTGCCGTACACTATTGCCAGCTGTGTGTGAATCTTTATACAATAAATTAAATCAGCTGGCTTCTGCTACTAAGTTTTGATATGTCCTTCCTTAGTGTTGAGAGGAACTAATTATTACTCTGGTATGTTATTTGGTGGAGTTAAACTTCTCTCAGAGATAGAGTGAAAGGCTTTACTAAAGTGATCTTGTTCTTTTTTCCGTTAATGAAAAATGCTCTTAAGAAATTCTGTCTAAAGTTTTTCGTTTGAGTCACTGGCAGCTTTGAAAACATGTTTCCTTTACTTACAAAATACATGTGAATGCTGATGTGGATATTGCATTTATTCCAGCTAAAATGATGGAGACATTGGAAAACAACTTGCTTAAGCTGTCTAATACAGAATACAGTGATCCATTTTTAGGTAAGTTTATGTCTGAACTGAAATAATGATGGATTAATGATTCTTCTATTACACTTGCAGCATTTCAGCGTGGAATGGACATACTTACCCTGAACTTCCAGGTTCTTTGAAAGAAATATGCCCTATCATAAATTTTCTCATGCTTCGTCACCTCTTAAAGTAACGGTAAATAGGGACTAAAGACAGAGAAGTATTTTTTTCATACATTCAGTGCAACCTTTTCCCTTAAAAAATCTTTCATAATGCAATCACTTGGAAGCATGTATTTGAAATAGTTTTTATTGAGTTATTATTCCAATGTAGTCATGTTATTCAGTATTGTCGTGGCTGCAATTGTTATGTTGTTTTTGCTTTAGCTATTCATGTATATTTGCTTTAGACATTCAAAGACAAAAAGTTTTCCAAGCTGGGGGGAAAAAAGAAAAAAAAAAAAGGCAAAAAAGTAGCTATAATTGGGGCATATTTGTCCTTGCATTCACGCCATTTTGATAATTTAATTAAATCCAAGAAAGTACAAAAGGAGTTATTAGAATAATCTTATCCTTGCAACTGTAAAATGAGCCTGCGTATACACACATGTAGTAATTTGCAGGCTCCAAAATTAATTAACTTTGAAATTCCCTGGCCTTGTATGACACATCTAGGATTGCTGCACCTTGCACAACTAGTGTGGAAGATCTTTTTGCTCATAGTCAATGTACTATCAGGCTGGAAATACATCCTCATGCTAACAGAGAGATCTGCTTTCAGAAAGCTATTTCTGCTCTCCTCTGTTTTTTAGCATTGATTTTTCTTGATGCCCAAAATACATGATAGGTAAGAGGTTCTTCAAGGTCTCCTAAAGAGGTAGCTACTGGAAATATGAGTGAAATAGATATGTCCTCCAAAAAGAAAATCAAAACGTTTCAAAATCATGACACAGACCAAAAATTTGGCATGAAGTTTTTATAAGAAAATGGTTACTCTTTAAGGTTCCTGTTGAAGCAACTGCATTCTCTTAGTGTAATTAGTTTAATTGGATAGGAAAGCATGAGTACCAGAAGATTTCACTGCTGTAAGTTGCTTCAGTGTTTTTTTTAAATATCCTGTTCTATTTTTTGTAATTGCTTATACATGCTGATATTATTGCATATTTAAGTATGGCAGCAGGAATTCTTTCTTATAGTAAGTGATGTGCTGTTTTGTAATCACATCACCTAGTTTTAACCTGAAAAAAAACATGGGGGGCTCAGCAATTGAGAAGATAGATTAAGTTTCAAAATTGTATTAAACTTTGGTGTGAATGTTTGCCCTTTTCTGACTATAGCTATGCTCATTAAAAATACAGAAAAATATTTAAATGGTAGTCCTTTGATAACTTAATTGGTTAATTTTCTCCTGTTGAGATCACTTAAATCTGTGAAGTTTCTCTGTATTGACAGAAGTGCAATTGCTTAGGATGTTCAGCTACAAGCAAGAAAGGAAACAGTATTTATAAAAAAAAATCTCCAAAGCCATTAGTAAGAATTGCCTTAGATAAAGTTACCAGTTTCATTAGCATTATCAGTTAGGTTTGTGAAGAGAAATTAGGGACCGTTAAAGGTATGTTTAATAAAATGGCCTCTCATAAGCCTTCAAAATACTGTTTGTTTGCACTTGAGCATTGCATTTATGTGGGTTGTTGATTTTGTCCTGAATTTGGGAACAAGTAGGTAAAAAAAAGGGGGGGGATGAAAAAAAAGCAGTATCGCTTCTTGAACTTCAATCACCAAATAGGTGAGAGTGATGCAGCACTACTGCATGCTTTAATCAGTACTCTGGAGTTTGCAAAATATACTGATTAATGGATATCATCTTAGTGAGCCTTTTCAAACTGCTCTCCTGAGAATGTGAAAGAATGCTGAATTAAGTGAACGTGATGAATTTTTAATTAGGCAGCATCACGAAACTGTACTTAAAATAGGGCAAATGGCTTTTTCCTCTTTCAGAATTGTTTCCATAGACAAACTGTCTTCTTGCGAGAAGGAGATTAACAGAAATGCGATAAAAGACTTCATAAGAAGGGTTCTCATTCATTGCAGTTGACTATAAATCAAGAGACCATAGATCTGTTGGACTTGTTTAGTGATGCTGATGGATGTATAAAATAAGAATGTAGTGTATTACACCTTTGTTGCTACTTACAGACACAAGCAGGATGAAGGAAATTATGGTTTTATGCTTTAGTGTTTTTAGTTTGAGGAATCAGTAAATTCAGGCAAAATAATAGAAGCATCTGTAACTTATGATGTGAACTGTGAGGTTTCAGACATGCTGGAGTGCTCAGGGCTTAGCCACAGCTTCATGGAAATTCCCACACAACTGAAGGTTATAATTAGGGGTTTTAGATCTTACCTAGGTGGAAATCACCTATTGTTTGGATCCGGACATTAAGTAAAGCATTACGCCTTGTGTTTCTCAAAGCATGGTTGTAAAATTTGGTGTTCAGCGAAATCATGGTATTGCTTCTGCTTCCTTGAAAAAGCATTTTCTTTTCCTGTGTGCTCGCATTATAGAAGAGTATAAAGTTGTGGTTTAAGTCATCTTTGTCACTTGTTGTGACTTGAGTTCACAAAAGATAAAACTAAGCCCAGAGTTCCCAGTTCACCAAAGAACGTTAATCCTTCCAGTTCCACTGCAGCTACTTTTAAGATTTTTACTGCTCAAAAGATTTCTGCTTTTTAACTGTTCAGAAAATGCTTCTTTACCTAAGAAATTCTCCAGGAGACCAATGCCTGCTAACCAATATAATGTAGTTAGTAAAACTAGTTACAGGGAGTTTGTTCTCAACAGGAGGACACACTCATTTTTGTCAGCTCGTTTAGCTGCAAGTAGCTGGTCAGATCCTGTAACCACACACGCGGGGGGATTTGCAGAATAAGATTTTGATAAGACCATTCCAAGCAAGACTTCTTCAGAAATATTTACGCAAGGTTAGAAGAGGGGAGGATTTCTCGCCGTGGAGGAGACCACTGCAGGATGAGCAGTACCCTGCTGCTGAAGCTGTGGGTGAGTGAGGTGGAAGGCTGAGGTCCCAGTTACTGAGTTGTGCAGGAAAGACCAACTCTGTGACGTTGTTACAGATTGTCTTGAGGTAATACTTGACATTTTTCCTGAAAGATGCCTAAGGATTTTGTTCTGGTGTGAAATGTGAAGACTTTAGAGCAACTTTTATAGAGACAGTAAGTATTTACAGCCTAGGTGTGTAATATTTGATGCCAGACACAGTCTGATGACAGAGACAGTCAAAGTCTTACACCTCTTTTAGGTAACAAGAACAGTATACGATACAGGACTTACCTGGACTATTGGATCACAGTGATCTGATAGTCACAAGTGCCTAAATGATTTAGCAAATCAGGAAAATTCTTTTTCATCCTTTTCTAGAATTAATTTTTGGAATCTTATAAGAGGTAAATACAGGGGAAAAAATGAAAATACTTGTGTTGTATTTGTAGATACATGTAAATATTTGTTGCACAAGAACCCGGACGTTAAAGTCTGAGTTCATTGCTGTAGCAGTATAATTCTATTGTACGACACTCAGACATTTGACATTCATTCTTTCAAAGTGAATTCCCCATTATACGTTTTTTCCCCCCAAAGTCTTCTGTCTGTGGATGCTTACTTAACAATATAGTGGGTATTTGTATTCCATTCTGTTTTTACTGTTTTTCTTCTGAAAGTCATGCTCAGTAATTACTTTGATTGTGCCAGCTGGATTTAAATGACATAGCTTTAACTTCAATTACTGATCTTCTGGCTTTACTGCAGCTACCAATAATAGCTCATGGCTTTAGTTGGAGCTGCAAAAAATAAGTGGGGAATTAGTTCCTAGTAGCTACATAGGAACTACATACAGAAAGTCACATAATAAAAATTTGTTTTTCTCTAGAACTTTTTTTTTAAGTTCTAGAAACAAAACAGAACTGCGTCCACATTAAGGTTAACTAATGAGTGAGTTTATTCAGGAGCTGCTCCACTGATTTGGGGTATATCTATGTGCACATGCATGTGTAAAGGAACAGTAATTAGTAAATTTTTAAAAAACACTTGTCCCTTAGAGGGCATCTTATCCATAAAAGGAATGAACCTTAGCTTTGAACCATCGTGAATTTAGCTGGCCATCTTTCCTAAGAGAAATCTAAATGTAAACAATTGTGATGAAGGTTCTTTGCACTAGAATTTTATCTCCATGAACAGTTCAGAAATTCCTTTCAGTAATCTCTGTTAAAATTGTGGGAGTTTTGAGTGTTCTTTGTAGAAATCAATTGGCTGAGTTTAAGATAAGTTAGCAGTTCTTCATTGTTGAACTGAAAATGAAGTACTCTTAAGCTGAAGAGAATTTACATTATTTGTAGAAGAATTTATTTTACTTTATTTGAGTAATAACTCTCTTTTTCTAAGAAGAATCCCTTTTTTTTTTCTTGCCATAACTGAGATAAATATGTCCTTCTAATGCATGGAATGGATGAGAAAGAACTGTGTGAGGTGCGAAGGCTCACAAAAATAGTAAATAATGTTCCACTGGATGGTTCAGTCTTTTCTCAAATCATCCTTTGGGTCTATCAAAGGGAATAGTAGGATACTGGCAGTATTTGGACCGTATGTGACATGTTTTTCCATTTGCTAGGTCCCTTTCTGTTGTTAAAATTACTATCAGTGGTGTTGCTGGGCTTGACTTCCCTCTTATGGTCACTTTCCAACACAGAGCCAGAGCCAGATTTACAAAAGGGATTTTTTATTACAATACAGGTTAATGCCTTTAAAAATCCAGTTTATTGCACAGATAGCTAAGGCATCAAGATTTTCAGGAGTTAAGCCATATTGGAAATCCAGTTAGATTCAGAGAAGGGCTTGTGAAATCTGACAGTCTGCTTGTTAACTTAAAAAACCAATTTGCTCTTTCTAATGCAAATAAGCATGTGCATAGCTTTCTGCAGGTCCTACCATCAGAAGTGACAAGGGATCATCAGAGGATCTGCCCTCCACTGTTAGCTTGAAATATTTTGTTTCAAGTAAGATGTAAAAAATGAATAATGGATAAATACAGTCAACAGAAATTGGCATTCAGGATTTAGATTTAACGAGTACCTAATTTTAAGTTATTTGACAAATGACACTAATGAATGTATTCTGGTGTTTTTTTCAGAAATAGGTTAATTATGAGGGATTTATGCGTTTTATTCTTCTTCCTTAGTATTATATGAGGTCCTTCCTAGGTAGAAACCTGATCATGAATGATTTAGTTCATAATTTTGCTGTAATGGTTACCTTGTGTTCTGAATGTGTCCTGAGTCCATCATTACAAAGGTTATATATAAGAAACTCGCTTATTTACATGCCATGCAGTGATGTTAATGAACTGAGAAATGAAGACCTGAACCAAAATTAAAAATCCAACCAAGTATCGTAGTAACTGCATCATAAAAACTTTTTTTGGTGCTCAATTACAGAAAAGTCTGCAAGTGAATTTTGATTAAATGATATTACAATAAAGAGAAATGGACAGAGTAACCTGTGCAATACATACCATGTTTACATGAAAGCAGGGGCTGAAAGATCACAGAGGATATGAGTCAAGAAAACCAGCTTCAGTTTCTGCTCCAAGAGAAACATGAGGTTTCCATTGTGAGTTTTAGAATATTTTTTTTTTCAGAAGCTTGTTGCCCTTAGGCAATGCCCACCATAGGGAAGGACATCACATCTATTCTGACAGTTTCGTGAGATGGCTGAAAAGCTTTGTTAGGACAGTTTCTCTTATACCTGGTGTGTGAGCTCCCGTGTGAGAGCTGGTTCATGCCTGGAGAGCTGGCAGCGTGCATGAAGAAGCTGTGTGATCCGTTATGAGCATAGTGCTCACTGAAACTAATAAGAGTTAGTCTTTGGACTTAACATTGAGGTTCAAAATACAAAGTGCTTTAGGCATTTGATCTGCCTGTAACACTTTTGTACACAAAAATCTTAGTTCCTCCAAAAAGCAGTAATACAAGCCTGAATCTGTTTTTTAAAATGAGAAATAATCTGTATAATGGCTTCCACTGTCTGAAAGCTCACGAGAAATTGCACATTAAGGAAAAGGCTGCACACGTCTGTTATTGTAAATTTTGATACATAAATACACATACATTGGTAGCTGAAAAACTTTTAATGTTATATATAAAATATAGTATTCCAAGTACACAGCAGAATAAAGTAAGAAGACCTAAATCCATCACAATGTGTTTGTTTAGGTTTTTAGTGAAATTCTTCTTTAGTTTATTTGTTGTTTCTAGCACTAAAATTAGGACAAAAGGGGATTACTTTCTTAACCAATAATCTCACTCTTACTAAAGCTATTCAAGGCCTATCCCTAAATGTATAAAAGCTCAAAGGATTGAGTCAAAAGTCACCCTATCAAAGTCTGTGAAACAGAAACTATTAGGAATAATTATTATATTAATTTTCCTTTCCATAACTGTACCCCATTTAAATTAAAAAACATTTGCTATCCTACACTGCAGTTATCTAAAACATATTGGTGGATTAAATGTTACAGAGAAGTCGGGGCAAGTGCTTTTTATCCTCTAACTTGGCCCTTCAGGAAGATATGATACAAGAAAGATAGCCAAGCAGTTAAGAAGACCCAAAAATGAAGGTGCAAAGTGCAGACCTAGAAGACAATTTCTAAACTAAATGCATCTGCATTGTTAGGCAAAAGACTCCCAGAAGTGAAAGCATCTCCAGCAGTTTATCCTGTAATTGTCCTTTGGACAAATCTTACTGTCATGCATCCAGCATAGCAAAACTAGATGTAGATAGATTTTTGTGATGTATGAAGACCAAAGTTACTCATATCTTCTCTGTATACATTACAAGATAGCAAAACAAAGCAACTACAGGGATGAAGAGATCTGTTATCTGCTTGATTAATGCTTGAATCTGTTTTGAACCACTTTACATACTTGAGTGTGGATCTAACCTGACAGAACACATTACTTAGTTATATGTTTAGGTAAGTTTTAGGTATATACCTAACTAAATGTAAGTATGCACCTAATTAAAGAGAAGTCCTTGAATTATTGAATCGAATAGTGAAATTCCCATTGATGTCATTGAAATATAATTTGGTCTCTGCCTCTAGATTTACAAGCTGTCACCCTTGTCTCTGATTCAATACCCTCATCTTTATTTAAAATTCAGCCTATCTTTTCTATCTTACTTCTGCAGTGTTAGGGAAAACTAAACAGTTTAATACCGTTTCTTTCTCTGACTTGAAGTTGTCATAGCATATTAAATTTCCTTTCTGTAACAGGTCACTTGGGGCTTGCAAATTGTATATCTATAACTTCAGTGATTTTTTTAAATATTTTTTTTGCATGTGTGACAGCAGTTCAAGAAGCTTTCAACTACCACACAAGTTTTAATTAACATAACTAAAGGAAATGAATCAGCAAGATACTATTATTTGCTATCCTAATTGCTTAAAAATGTTTTATAGTTACATTATATATTTGTTTACTCAGTTCTGCAAGCACATAGTCCTTTAAATATAAGATTTTTGTAGGATTAATATTTAAATCTTTCTCCTCTTTTTAGTAGGTATTCTGAAAACTCATATAAAGAGGTCATGGACGTTCTGTTTGCATTAGCAGTAACATTTTGTCTGAACGGCCCTGGAGAAAAAATATTAATCCTACTAGGAGCTCAAAGGCAAAAAAAAAAAAGGAAAGAGGAGTTAGGGATGAAGGCAGTTGGGCAGTTGTCCTTTAATTATCCTTGTCACCGGGGTCATGAACATGAGTATACAGCAGTCCAATCCTCCCATTTGCAGTCCTCCCACTGAATCGTGCTGTTTTCTACGCAAATCATGCTGGTTTTTCCTCTCTTTTTTTTTTTTTCCCTCTTTCCATTAGGTCTTAAGTTTTAGCAGAGCTTCAAAGTTTTTCAGATAACTCTAGATCTGCCATATACTTTAACATTACTGTAGAAGGGCTGCTTTTAGTGGAGAGTCCTCCTAACAGGACAGAAATTATTTGAGTTTTTGTTTGTTGTTGGTTTGTTTGGTTTTTTTAGTTTGATCCTGCAGCAAAGGAGAAATTGAAAAGTATTTCATAAATGCTTATTACACTCTTTGCCAGATTTTTACATTGGCTAAAGTTTTTTTAGATATTCCTGGAAATTACTGTTCGCTCTGGTACCTTACTATATTAATAGCTGCAGTGTAGATTAACGGAAAGCAAAATACCCTATTTGCTCAGCTGATATATTTCAACATACAAACATTAATCAGTGGCCTTTGTAACAAAGAGCAGTATTTTAGTGACTAGACCTACACAGCTGAGAATCTGCTCAATCTTTTTTAGCTCTGAAAAGAGGAAAAAATAATTTAAAAAAACCCTACCCCAAACCACACATTTAATTAAAAAATCATAAACATTTGGAAGTCCCCTAGCATATAGGAATGGGACTCGTGGCTTATGTCTTTCAGATGTCCCAGTGAGGCACAGATGGAGCAGCACTTACTAACAGCAAAGAAGAGAAGACGCACTTGGAGAGGAGAGCAATGATCTAAGATCTGTTAAGGAGCCATCTTTCTGTTAATTGGTGTAAAAAACTGAGCTTCTAGAGCAATATGAACTAGATTTGTTTGGGTTTTTTTTTTTAACTGTCCTGTGGCTTCATGCTTACACTCTCCTCCTCCCAGAGTTGAGCAGGCTCATTGTGGTGGTTGGCATTAGAGACTATCAAAGAACTGGAAGAGCAGGGAGAGCTGGCAGTTGTTCTCAACAATAACAACTAAATGAGTTGTTATAGGCCAGGGAAGGCACGATGGGAAATAAAAAATGAAGTAAACAGTAGCTTTCTCACAGGGCAGAGGAAAGAACTTGAGGCAGCCAAGCTTTTTTCTTGACATTTTGTGGAGCTGCAGCCAAATAGGGGCTCCATGTTTAAATTTAAAGATGGATAGTTATAATAAAAGTCTGATAGAACATTAGTCCGTAACATTGGTTTTGGGGTATGTTACATTAAAAACATCCTTGGGCAGCAGAGCTCCAGCCATAGCCTTCAGGAATGTGATTTTGGTTTGGCTTGTGGCAAATCCAAATAATAGAGATTGTGGAGGAAAGGATGGCAGGCAGTAGAGTTCCTTTATAGACAAATATTTTATAAAAATGTGATGAAAGTTTAGAAACTGCAGTTATTGAAGAAAGATTTGAGGAGTTTAAACATCGTGTATCGTAAGTGACCATTGGTGACAGTAGGAATGGTCAAGCTCAAGTTAATTTAGGTTTTGTACTTTTATCTTTAAGAGAATGTAATTTTGGCTTGGTGGGTGGGAAAATTACAGAAGAGAGACTTTCAGCTTTTATTACAGTGGTGGGTACCTCATTACAGAAAAAAGACCTATTTACAGAAGAATATAAAACCATGGTCAGTGCTACTAGTGGCAAAGTTTCATTTCTGTGAGCTTCTCTTCAGGTCTTTACCTAAACTCAATGTGTTTCATTCTCTATTATTTAAAAATTTTAAAAATAATCAAAAGGAATTCACAAAAAGTTCAACTTAAGAAACAAAATGAACCCACCTCACTCCCAACACACACACACTCTAATTACTCTTTCTAACCTATGTAGAGAATAGAAATATGATGCAATCTACTGAACTTTCTCTTTGAGTATAATTATTTATATTAAAGATTTTGTTTTAATATGTGCTGCAGAAGAGGTAAATGGAACTATTAGTCTATGCAAAGTATATACAAAACATACTGTAAGTGTTTTGTTGACATGAACGTTTAAAACTACATTAATGTTAAGAAAAATGCATAGTTTTAAAATATGGCTTGTAGGCTATGTCTTTTGGTTGTCTGACATGTTTTCAGTTGGGTGTAAGAAATGCTTATTCAAGTGCAATGTTTAAATGCTATGTTTTAATTTTCATTATGCCCCTGTTTTTGATACCATTTGATACTGTGTAGGACAGTGCTTTAGGTGCCTAAAATAAGTCACCAGCTCCTGAAAGGTACGATATCAAGTATTGTTAAATTTTCTACAATAAATGTACCTTTTTAATTCCAAATTTCTTCATTTTTATGGGGCTTCTCGTTGCTAAACTCTTTTATTAGTACATTTCAGACAAGATAGCAGGTATCTCTAAATGGAAGGTCATTTATTTATTTATTATTTATACATATAGTATAATTTAAAATTGTGTCCTTGGAAACATAAAAATGTTTAGCAGGTAAAAGTATGTCGAGCACTAAGAGAAGACTCATTTCATGACTTTTAATTGCTGAAAGAAAACATCACGAACTTTTGCAAAGGTTTGGGTGAGTTTTTTGGAGCGTTAGGTGTACTCGTAATGTCTAATCCGCTAAAACTTCCCTCATAAAAACAGAATTTTTAATGTAAGTAGAGTCTTTCTTTCAGGGTAAATGGCCTATCTAGATACAAAAGTTTAGGTTTCATAGGCCTGTCTCTGCTTTTCATTTTATTGGCTTTTATTACAAGACCTTGATCTTTAGTAAAGCTAAGAGATCATCACATCTGGGCGTGAGTCAGATCTGTAAAGTTTCTTAAGAATCCCATTTTCTACTTTGGATACTTACTGCTTGAAACCTTCTTTACAGTCATTTTACTACATTCCTTATGTTACACAGTGTAACCTGTATATTTTATTGAAACTTTATTTAAAATAAATAAAATCTCCGAGTTTGGTGCCCTGACAATTAAAATGGGCTGTTTCACACTTTAAGAAATCCCTTCACAGATTTACTGAGGTTAATATCAGTATCAGAAATTACTGAGGCTCACTTTGTGTAATTGTTATATAAGCAGCTAAATTGCGGGAAAAACTGCTCTTGGTAAATGTTCCAGTTTAATATTCCATCTCAGAAATGTCTAGGCTGTGTGAGATAATTGTGGGTTGGGCTTTTGTCTGTGCTACTTACCATGGCGAATTTAACTGAACAACTTAATGAGAAATACTTTGTTGTTGCAAATGAGATTTTATGAATATAAAATTCCGGAAATTCAAGATTATGTTTCCCATAGCAACCGTGACTTGTTTCTTGGCTTCTATTTAGGGTTTAGAATTACTGGGCTAAATGATGGTTTCCGTACCCCTGACTTTTCCCATGTTGATGTGAAAGCTGAGATGAGAACTCGGCTCAGGATTTGTGGGTAAATTTTTTGTCTGAGTGTGTTTATATTTCCAATTTGCCCAAGATACAATTGTGTGGGGATAATTAGTCCATATTTTTTCATCTTTAAAATACTTTTTTCAAGACTAACCATTTTCCAGCATTCATTAAAACTTCCATGGACCAACGTTTTACAGGCATTCCCCCTCATTTTACTCCTGCTGAGTATAAACGGTAAGTATTGTCATGATTTTTTGATAGGAAATGAAATGTCTGGAATAAAGCCTCCCTTCTGATAGAGGATGTAGAATGACTCAGGGACCTAAGTCCTTCTAACTTGCCTGCAGTGATGATGCAGGAAGGAATTGAATCATGTGAGAAGGTTTTAGTAAGCTTTGAGGAAAGTCTTCAGTCACCTGCAGCTGAGGTTACTCAAGTTTTTATAAAAAAATTTTGCTGATGAAAAACAAATCCAATGAAGAAGGAAAACATTTTCTTGATAGTGTCAACTAATTTATCTGCCACCATCATTTAAGCCTCTTAAAATGTGCTCTGAAGTGATCACTGCAATATCTTAATATGCAAATTTGCGAATACTATATCTAGTGATGAGCATCATGTGTGTAGGGGTTTCAGGTGTTTAGATTTGCTTATTGAAATTTAAAACATGAGATGCTACTCTTATCTCCAGGATGCTCCTGTCTGTTTGGTAACACATTTTGAGTCTTGACAGTTGTGAGCCAAGCACTAAAGCATTTGAGTATTTGGTTTATATCGCTTTGTGTTTTGGGTTGTTTTTCTTAATCTACTGTGAAGAACGTTGTGGGGTTTTTTGATTTGAATATTAATAGAAAAAACATTTTTATAAACCTTCTGCTAAAAATAGAAGTCACTTCTAGTTTAAGAGAAACATGATAACATTTCAAGTGAAAAAAACTTCTGCAGGAACGGATAGAATATGAGTTATTGAAAAGTGAATACTTACAAGGAATATTCAACTGTGGTTGTAACAGTAGTGTTAGTTTCACTGCACTATAACCTAAAATGAGCCCAGTGTTTTCTTCTGGTTTTCCTTCAGACACAGGAAAGGACAAGGACACTTGCACAGATGATTCAGAACATGGAAATTATGATGCTCGTACAGATCAGTCATTGCTTATTCAAAACAAGCTTACGAGACAGAAAACAGAACCTCGGAATAAATCATCTTTAAAGGTAATGGACACAAAGCTTTATTAAGTTGTATCTATTGTCAGAATGTGATTAAATCTTTTAAAAATATATTTGTTAGGAAATTAGCTAAGTTGCAGCTTAAATAAATAGGCTTTTCATGTTAAGAAATTCAGATGACTCCCATAGACTCCTCACTGAAGAGACCAGCTTGAGTGGAAAATTATATTAGGAATTTTTTTTACACTGAAAGGGTTTTTAAACATTGGAGTGGGCTGCCCAGGGAAGTGGTTGAGGCACCATTCTCCAGGTATTTAAAAGATGGGTTGACATAGTACTTAGTGACATGGTTTAGTAATGTTTTTTATCGGGGTTAGGTTGGTGGTTGGACTAGATGATGTTAAAGGTCCCTTCCAACCTAGACAATTCTGTGGTTCTGTATTATAGTTTGAACTAGGGAATCAGTGAATAGGAGTCTCTATACCAGAAGTGACCAAAATTGTATAGAGTCAATGATTGTAATGATCCGTATCAACTCCTCTGAGAGGCAGTAGCCTTCTTTCAAAAAATGTATGCTGCATGGAATTTAGGCCATAGGATTCCCAGCGTGGAGTGAAATTCATGTCAACTGGGAGACTTCAAGAAACCAAGAGAGTTTAGAAGAACTAACTTCATGTAGCAAATGCAGTAGTTGAGAGTAATCTAAAGTGTAGGAATCTCTTTCTAAAGAAAATCTAAATGATAACCAGACATCTTGAATGAAAGATACAATTCACTAAATGTATAGGAGAGAGTGTAGGAGTATTTTCAGGGGATGCAACTAAAGCATTGGGAAAGCCATCTCACCAGATGAAACTGACATGTTATCTTGCTTAGTAATTACCTAATCACAGTATTCATCACAATGCATTTTCTACAGCTGTTCATCCACTATAATGCCAAAGAATTATAACTGATTTTCAGTTCAAAACATGTGTTCTTTTTGTTCTCTCTCTAGACTGGGAGACCCTTAACTCTCCTTTCTATTAAGCGTAATTGCTTGTAAATGTAGGACAAATGACCTAACCTCAAGAAGTTCTGAGTGATTTTCTTCTTCGAGAACTGGAAGCAGTGTATTGTGTAGCACAATTTTTTTATTTTTATTTTTTTTTACCAGCAATTCTTTGATTTGGGGCAAATAAAGGCATGAATAATCCCATGCTACAAATCTAGAAAGGCTTAATTTCCTTTAAGATTCTGTGATTTAAATACAGTATACTTTTTGGTAAGCTATTATACTGTTCTCGCATCCATTTTGCCTGTAGCACTTGGTGATTTTAGCATTGAATGTGTATTTCACAAGAGTCATGTAGCTGTTGTAGAGTTTGTTCTCTCAGATACTCTCATCATCGTTACTGCAAGACTCTGGAACACAGGTAGTAAATTGATTTGATCTCTAAGACTTCATTTCCTGGGATGATTTTAGAAAAAGAATATAATAATAGCTATCTAATAACTTCTAGATAGGTTTAAAGGTAATCATATTTACAGATCAAAAATCTATAATATGAAAGCAAAACTTTGTTAATGACAGAGTTATGTTTTAATCTGAGCAGTTGCCATGAGAGTTTTGTGTGTTCACAGACTTTGTTTCTGCAAGGGTTGCTGAATTAAAACAATGATGGATGTTCTTGTTTGATTTTGTCGATTAGGTAGACAAAGGCTTTTATGTTAAATGTGGTCTAAAAGATGGAAAAAATAATGCAGAATCTTCAGAATTTAGGCAGTGTTATAAAGCACTAAATATATTTAATAACAGATAAGACCACTACCAAAAAAATCTAGTAACAGATAATGTCTGTCTAGTGACAGGCATTTCATTGTGCTAAAGCAAAATATTTGTTGTATTTTCATGTAAAATACAAAAGCTAGCTGTGTTTTCTGCAAGCCCTGAACTCAAGGCTGGTATAAAGTTTATAGGGAGCCAGTAAGTTAACTTTCTGACAAAGTTTAAAGAAGAGCTTCGTATTTGAATTAAGCCTAAACAAAAATGCACTTTCCATGTCTCAACCTTTGTATGTCCTGACCTACAGTACAAAGTGCTTCAGAGTTTGAAAACAGTCTTCTGAAGCCACATCTAGCTTTTAGCCTTGACAGCTCCTTTTATCACAGCAATTACTTTGAAAACTTCCTGTTTCGTTTATACTGGTTTTGCAAATGAGGCAACCAAGCAGGATTCTCCTTCTGTTTACTATTTGCCTGCCTCAACAGGAGAAAGGCAGAGGGGATTTAGGTTAGTTTTATATTAGAAAAGAAGGATTACTACTTTGCCTTTGTATTATTTTACAAGTCTTTGTGGTAATTAGTGCAAGAAATCTAAGGGAAACTTTTTCCCAAAGTGGGTGTAAACCTAGCAAAAAGAGACTTATTATTAATTAATTATTTTTGAGACTTTGAAAGCAGAAGAGACAGCACTAGAGCTTTACAGCTGGTAAGTACTCTCATATATTTGGAAAATAATCCGGTCTCTCATAATTAAAAAAGTCTCTTCAGTCTGACCAGGGAACGAAAATGAGAGACACTGCATTGGTGAAGCTTATTCTTATTCTCTGCTTGTTAATGATTCTAATTTAGGCTTGTTTTGGGAGAGATGTTTTACACCTGAGAGACTCAGGGAAAAATTGCCAAAAAAGTTATTTGCAATTAACGTTTGGTACTATTATCTGTCTCAGTGATGAGCTTCTTGAATACTTCAGCAATAATGAACTTGTCTTCCTGACATGACAGAAGCCAAGGCACTTCTTCTCTTTTTTTTTCCCTCAAGAATTGTTCAGTGTTTCAGGTCACATATATGATGCACCACTTTCCATAAATCTGATTTGTATTTCTGCAGTATTAAAGCTTTAGAAACATCAAATAATTCTGATATACCATCTGGATGCCAACATTCATCTTGATAGTCATCTACTTTTCTCATTTCCTTGATTATGATTTATAACCCGTAATCTCCTTCCATGTAAGTTGGTATCATTTTAGAATCCACAGATTTAATATTGAAAAATTTTGAGTTGTTCAGACCCATTAAAAAGCTGTCTGCATTATCTATCTCTGCCATCTTTTCGTCACAACTGCTGTTGAGATTGTGTAGAAAGGATGACTTCATGTATGTGATTCTGCCAAAGGATCTCATGCGGAGGAATGATGCCAAGTGGCTGCTGAGTGGGTAGTATCTGCTATTGCAAGGGAAACACAGGAAATGAGAAGATCCCTGATGGGAAAATTTGGTATTTGAAATGTTCTAGTTTCGCTAAGAAAGGAAGGCAGGCTAGCTAGACTTAAGCAGAAGGCAAGATATGTCCAAAGAAAAAGCGAAGTCAGTAACAGTGGCTTCTTTTCTGTACCAATTGCTATCACATGTGTAATGACAAGATAGGAGGAATATTTCAGTAATCACGCTTCTATTTCTTTTCATTCAGTACTTTACTTTTACTTTTTGTGATCTGATGAATTTTTTATTTGATGGGTTTTTTGTCTAGGTAGTGTATTTTGCTATCCGGCAAGGCGAAGAAATTATTTGTAGAACCAAGTTCACATATTATCACTATGGGTTCAGGAACTGTAAAGAAATACTGCCTGTTCATTAGCATACTTTACTGCCTTTTTGTGGTAACTACCGATAGCCACTGTCATACTGCATGTCTAGACTAGGTTTGTATTAGATGGGATCTGAAATGATTTCTCTTGAGTTTCCAGAAATGTTACAGAACTTTTAAGGAATTTTAAGGAACATTTTAAATGAGCAATTGTCCAAAACATATGTTGAATTGTATCTAATCAGCTGGGCATACTGCTGAAAATCCATTATAATTTGAGCAAAAGTTAGTATGATCAGTGTAGATTATTAAAGGATAAATATACCCATGAAAACCTGAGATACATTATTTAGACATTTTATTGGATTCTTTGTGATTTTGAACATATCTTTTTGTTTCTGTCATGCAAAACAAGTATTTCACTTACAGAATTTCATGGTGGTTTTGAAAAAATGGAATAAGTCAAAAGTCACACCTGCAGAATAAAAATGTTCTTCAATCTTAATATTTTACTTTCGATTCCTTCTTTTGCAGGAATTATTTTCTGTTTTAATTTTTTCCTGTTTAAGTCCATGACTTACACAGTTGCACAGATTTGTGCGATATGTCCTAATCCTGTCAATTTATCACTAGTTTGACTACATTATTTCCTTCATAATCCGGCTCCTTTGTTCAGGGGAAGTCAGACATGCACACTGAAAGAGAGGGTTTGGCGATAAAATATTTCAGTATATAAATAAGAGCAAGATGTCTGCTGGCAACAGTGTACTGCAAAGGAGAATAGCAAAGGCACCCTGATAGATAAATGCAGTCTAATAACACTAAAGTAAATAAATTTTAAAAGGAATGAAAACAGATAAAATCATTATCCCAGAATAGAATGGCATGGTAAAGTGCAACAAAAGTTAACTTCCTGTTTATGCTTCTAATGCATGGCTCTCATCTGCTGTGAGGATGTTTATAAAGAAAAAAAAGTGTCTCAGAAAATATTTCAGAAAATTGTAATAAGTGATTTTAAATTGTAGTAAGTGATTTTATCATAAATATGAAAGGTTTAAAAAAATAAACATGAAGAAGAATTTTCAGTGATCGTGTCAGTATTCATCTTACTAAGACCTCCCTAGTAGATATAAAGAGCAAATAGAAGTTGTTGAATATTAAAAATGGGAAGCCTCCTCCTGTGTCCTAACATCCTCCCTTGCTGCTTCCTCATATGGTAACACTGAACAGACTTGGTTTCAAAATTTTGCATAAGATCACCTAAACTTACTCCTTTCTTGAAGCAAAATGCATGCAAATGTGTTTTTTGTGCTTACTCTGAATAGAACAAAAATGGGGAAGAATATTCTCTGTAAAGAAGCTAAAATAATTACTAATTCTTTAGTTTACTCCTAAAATGTTAAACTGCAGTTTTATTGGAAAGGTCAAGTATTTCTGGTAGTCTTTCTCTCTGTTCAGAAAAGAGCTGGGTTCTGCACAGTACAGTGTAATATACACAAAAGTACATTAGCATGGGTAATTCCGGTAGCCTGTCGTTGTTAACAAGGCTGTGTTGTCTTTGATGGCTAAGAGAGTTTGGATATCTTTGCATATTCAAATGTGTCCCCAGTTTTCTTTCCTAGATTATAGTTTGCATAGGAAAAAAAACATATAACAATATACACTTAAAATGAATCAATCCATACTTTTGCAATTAAGTAGTTGAAAGGATGAGTATAATAAATTAAATCCTGGCTTATGCATTCCAAACCCCTTTAAACTCAAAAAGTTGATTGCTGACTTAGTCGTGTGCATAGAAAATTTCTCATAAAGCACACCTTAGAGTGCTCTTTTTCAAAATGTAAAAAATTATTACTATTTTAAAATATCGTAGTTGGTATCGCAAGTGTATTTATTTCCAGAAAATAGTTAAAGGTAAGAGTTGACTCATAAGGTCTAAATGTAGACACTAGCCGCAGAAATGATGGCATCCTTCAGTGGGAGTCATCCTGAAGACGTTAATACAAAGTTTATGGTAACACAGAATCACAGAATGATGTGGGGTTGGAAGGAACCTCTGGAGGTCATCTAGTCCAACCCCCCTGCCAAAACAGGTCCCCCTAGAGTAGGTTGCACAGGAACTTGTCCAGGCAGGATTTGAATTGCTCCAGAGATGGAAACTCCACCACCTCTCTGGGAAACTTGTTCCAGTGCTCTTCAGCTCTCAAAGTTGAAGAAGTTCCTCCTCATGTTTAGATGGAACCTTCCTGTGTTAAAGTTTGTGCCCCATTTCCTCCTGTCCTCTCACTGGGCACCACTGAAAAAAAACTGTCCCCTTCCTCTTGACACCCATCCTTTAATTATTTATAGGTGTTGATCAGATCCGCCCTCAGCCTTCTCTTCTCCAGACTAAAAAAGGCCCACGTCCCTCAGCCTTTCCTCATTAGAGAGATGCTGTAATGATTCCCCTAACCATTTTAGTGGTCCTCTGCTGTACCCTCTCCAGCAATTCCCTGTCCTTGAACTGGGAACCCCAGAACTGGACACCATACTCCAGATGGTATCTCATCAGGGCAGAATTCAAGGGGAGAATAACCTCCCTTGACTTGCTGGCCACACTCTTTCTGATGCACCCCAGGATGTCGTAGGCCTTTTTGGCCACAAGGCACATTGATGTCTCATGGTCATCCTGTTGTCCGCCAGGAAAAAGATTCACAAGTCTTTTTCCTCACAGCTGCTCTCCAGCAGGTCAGCCCCCAACCTGTACTGGTGCAGGGGGCTATTCCTGCCCTGGTGCAGAACCCTACACTTGCCCTTGTTGAGTTTCATCAGGTTCCTCTCTGCCCAGCTCTCCAGTCTGTCCAGGTCTCGCTGGATGGTGGCACAGCCTTGTAGCGTGTCAGCCACCCATCCCAGTTTTGTATCATCAGCAAACTTGCTGAGGGTACATTCCATCCAGGTCATTGATGAAAATATTGAAGAGGACTGGACCCAGAACTGACTCTTGGGGGACCCCACTTGTTACAGACCTGCAAGTAGATTCTGTGCCACTGCTCATGACCCTCTGAGCTCTGTCTTTCAGCCAGTTTTCAATCCACCTCACTGTCCATTCATCTAATCCACACTTCCTGAGCTAAACTGAGGATGCTGTGGGAGACTGTGTCAAAAGCTTTGCTGAAGTCAAGGTAGACAACATCCACCGCCCTCCCCTCATCTGTCCATCTATCCAGTCATGCCTTTGTAGAAGGCTGTCAGGTTGTCAGACATGATTTCCCCTTGATGAGTCTGTGTTGAGTACTTCTGATAGCTTTATTTTCCTCCAGAACAGTATTAGGGAGAATTAGTAATCAAAATAAAGGAGTTGGTTTCCATGAATCAACCAACAATCACTCTGCTTAGCAGCATCTTATGAAGTTCTAAGAACAATAATAAATTTTATTGGAAGAAAGTTTTCTTTTACTCAGAGGTAGAACAGGAAAGCTATTCATGTTGATTTTGCAGTTTTAAGTAGTTACCATGCCCAACAATTGCACACATCAGACTCTACCTCTGTCAGAATTCCTGCCCTAGTTCCTCAAATTGTTTCCATGACTACTTCTGTCTTATACATGATTTAATAGCCATGAACTCATCCATTATTATCTTTGAAACATCTCTTAAAAGCCAAGACATACAGAAAACTGTTTTTCCTTGCTCCACCTCTGATAGCCAGTGTGTTTTTCATTTCTCCCTTTTATTCCTCCATTCCAAGATGATTTTCCTAATGAGTATACAAAGTGATTTTATATATGTGTGTGTATATAAGTATATATAGGATGTTCCTTACTGTCCTGTTTGGGCTGTAAGACTCCAGACTAGTAAACTTTATGGTGGTGTTTGCAAAAATTATGTGTCAGAGTAGGTCAGTAAGCATGCCGTTGTTTCCATGCAGTAGGAAGTACATTTCACAGTCTGTTTCCTTGGTTTCTGTTCTTCCTCCAGTGTTTTCTGGTTCTACAACTTTTCCCCGTGTCTTTGTCTCTAAAAGATGCTACTGGCAGGCTAGTGCTATTATAGATAAGTGATGCTGGGAGTCAGTGGTTCCATTTCCAGTGGCAGCATCACTTTTTTTTGACTGGTAGATTCTTCGCTTCCCTTTTTTCCTTATAATTTCCTGGGGGAAAGAACTCAAGATATTTGAGTAAGTCTCTCTCTAGTATGTGCCTTCATTATAGTTAAGAGTTTATCAAAGCAATTTTTTTCTAGTATATTTAGCTGTCGGAATTCACAAGCCATCTTAGGAAGTAAATGAATGTTCTAAACTTCATCATCTAGAAATAAACTTATTTTAGGGAGAGAAATTTAGCAAATTTGCAGTGCAAATTGTAAAAGAAGAATGCTGTGTGCATCCAGCCACGTGCATCCATCTATCTTTTGGATCCCAGATACTAACTTGTTGGTATGTTTACTGTCCTTTATACAATTTTACAATCTAAATCCAAATTACACCACCCACATGGAGGAAAGATGAGCTTCATCCTGTCTACTGTAGAGGCAAATTAAACATATCATGCTGTGGGGGCTTAATTTCTGTGTGCTGTATCAGTTGGCACTTACATAAATGAGTGCTGCTGTTGCTGGTTATGGCTGAGAATTGATGTTCTCTGTATGTTCATATAAATATGAAACTTCCTTATGTTCTTTTTATTGAGTAATTTGCAGTCTTTGAGTCAGGAATTAAAATGCAGACTTCACTGTTTGAGCTACACCCCAGTGTAAAGTTGTTTGTCCCACGATGAGTACCTTAGGTGAGAATGGCCTCTCTGGGCTGAGTCCAACATGCTGTGTGCGTGCTGCCAGATGAGCACTTGCCTTGTAGTTTTAATGCTGTTTTATTTATAAGTAGTGATTGTGAGGGTAGCAGATGAAACTATTCTACAGAAACATTCTAAGCCAATTTACAGTGTGCGTCAACAACAGACTACTAGCATGATGTTAAATAGTTGTCACCCTCTGTATTTGCGGTACATATGTATAAAATAGGTAGAAATTATGTTTATTTTCATTGCTATTGCTGGCAAATTTGAAGAAACTGTAAAGGAAATCATATAGTGTAGTTATTAAAGATCTTGTTCCTTGCTCTTCGTTTAGCATTTATGTATTAGATAATGGTAATGAAAATCTTACACATGAAATGAACGAGTTAGACAATTTCTTTCATGTCAGACTTGATTTACTGGATATTGACAGTAAGTTATGATAAATTCATTTCCTAAAACAAACCCATGCAGAAACTAATAATGAAGCTTTTCCTAGGCTATATTCACACTGAATTCTTTTCCCTGAATAAAATAAAAAATTTCCTTGTCACTATTCCAACCAGAGTCAATAATCACATACATTGAAGTAGACATTAAGTTGATGAAATGTAGAGGTTGAAATAAAACTTCACAGTCTGGGATCTCAGTTGTCTCTACTATTTTGTTGTATAAAACAGTGCCATCATAATTTAAGAGTACTCAAATGGCTTTTTAATTAATCTCCTAGAATAATTAACACAATGCAAATTGCTGAAGGCTTTTCCCAAATATTGGTCAGTGATCAGATGAGTAGTGACTGAAGTGGCAAGCTTAAGATGAGAAAGTGGAACTCCGCTGAAGGAGTCCCTTCATATTGTGAAGATGGATGTCATAAGAGGTTAACTTTTTGCCTTGGCTTGAATGCTGTGAAGTGCGGTTGAATATTAAAATCTAACTTTAGGGGAAAAAATAGTCAATATTTTATATTTTAATCTAACATAAATACTATAATTTACTATTTCAATATATAGCATATATAATAATAACATGTTAATATATTTATCATGAACATACTAATATTTCCTCTACATTTATATTTTTATTAATAGTTCATGTCTGACTGTAGATAATCGTGATGTCTTGTAAGAAAGTCTTTTATAAGAGGCAAAGAAAAATTGTGATTGCTTTTAAAAAACCTAATTTTTCATTTATATCATTTACATTAGGGGTACAGTTAATTTTAAAGGGGATATTTGAGTCAAATAGTTCAGTAATTATATTGAAGTAATGATAAGGTCATACATAGCTTGAGAAACCAAATATGTTTGTTTCTAGAATTATAACTGTGAAGCATCAAGTAAAACTAACTTGACCCAAATTAAAACCGAGAAAAGGAGGTGGCTCTCCCAAAAGTGAGCCGTGGAAATCCTTATAGAATGTGGAATTTGAAAGATTACATGGATTTGAGAGCAGCTGGACAAAGTTATAGAAGAGCAATTCCGTGGAAAGTTACCTAATTTGTAGAAATCTGATCTGAAATTGTTGAAGAAGAATTTTGGAGCACCATCCCCATGTGAACTAGAGGACTGGGAACTGTAAGCGAAGAAGAGAGGGCGTATCTATAGCCTTGCCAAGCACTTTCTCTGACCTCATGGTCACCCCTGTGTCTGAGAACAATTTGGTCTATAAATCACATATCCTCAAGCAAATAAATGATCATTTAAAATTTGTAGTAATAGTATATACTATTCATTAACTTGAACTTTTCACTGGTATAAAGTGCGGGGAAAAAGGTATACTAGTATATTATGTCACAGTGTATTTTTCACTAATTTTCAGTAGGTTTCAAAATTTTCTAGTGGTTTTTCTACTATACGATACTGTAAAACTGAAGCCTACTGTACCATGTGATTTACTCTTACGTGGACTTAAAACTTGGTGACTGTTTTGGGAATGGTTCCAACTCACTCTTTTAGAATATTTGTTTGAATGTATGGGGTGAAAAATTGGCGAAATTTCATCTACAGAGCAGAGCAGTAGACATACGGCAGTGGCATTGAAAGAGTTATAATTTCTGTGAACTGTGTTGTTTAAATTAATTGAGAAGAGAAAGAGCCTGTAAAACAGCTGCTCCTG
The DNA here is from genome assembly GCA_013400375.1 of Thinocorus orbignyianus. NCBI lineage: Eukaryota > Metazoa > Chordata > Aves > Ciconiiformes > Thinocoridae > Thinocorus > Thinocorus orbignyianus. The sequence continues at coordinate 157,673 of VXBW01006477.1, forward strand.
CTTTGTAAAGTAGGCATTGCTTGTTAATTAAAATCTGAAAAACAGTTTCTTGAAAAATACTTCCATTTGGCAAAATCCAAGGAAATTGTACCAGATTTGAGTAGAAATGACAACCTTTTTATTTTACAACTTTGCTAAGTATGTGTATTATACATTTGTTTCAGTGTTTTGCTTGAGTGAAAGCTTCTTATTCTAGTTAATTTGATCAACTTGTTTTGTCAGTTGAATGATAGTGTCAGTATTCTGAATTTTACACTGATTCAGACTTCAAAGCAGGGTGTTACTAAGCATGTTATTTGTTATAATAATATTGTTGAGTGAAAAAGTGCTTCACAGCCTCAGTACACAAGTCAATAAGATTTAAACTTCTTGTATATAAGCACTTGGGAAAAGCACGGTGAAGTTAAAACTTGGGTTTGCAAGCTGAACTGTATATAGCGATACTCTAAAAGGAATTTGTCAGATCCAACTTCGGTAAGTTTTCATGTGTGTGAATGTGGGAAAGATGGCAGGTGGATACTGTTTCAGAATATGTGGGAAACTGAGAGGGTAAAGAGGATGAAGAGGCTGAAGAGACAAAAGCAAACATTGATCAGTCCTTTCTGTAGACGTTTTTCTGGTAAAATAGGAAATATTAAAAAGAGCAGAGGGGAGTAAAAGCTTTTTTTTTTCTGGTGCTTTTTTCCTCTACTGTCTTGAGAAAAAGGTGAAGGAATGAATCAGAGATTTATTGGTCCAGAACAGCAGATAAATAATAAATACGCTTTGCCTAGATGCCCAATGCACTAACAAACTGATTCACTGTGCTGGGTGTAGATAGAGGCCAATATACCTTGACTCATACCTTAAATTGAAATTACTGCTCCCTGTTCGCTGTACGTATTATGTAGCTCCTTCAGATCAACTGAAAAAGCACCTAATTCACCAGATAAATTCTTCTACTGGTACAGTTATTCCTGCTAATGTAGGTGGAGAACATTGCTGGAGAATTGCACTAAAGTGAAGCCTGCAGTACCAGTGCCATTAAAGTGAATCAGTTCTGAAGTAGAACACAGGTTGGGTTCTCTACACTATTGTGGTACGCAGCTTCATTAGTGCACTTCTCAGCCTGTGTTGGTAGGACTCTGAAAGTTATCTGAGACAAACAGATGGAAAAATTTCTCTCTACTATCGCTGCAGGTTGCTACATATTGAGCGTTGCCCCCAAAGAATTCTATCTTGTGCAGATGAATCTGAGTGCATATTTGCATACTGTTGTTAATCTGAGAAAGAAAACAAAACCATGTTTTTCCAAGACTGAAAAAAAATCTGACATTTTAGAAATGAGGAAAGAAAGGCTATAAATAATAATCAAAAGAAAGTTAGAAGTGTGTTACAAAAAGATAGATTTAATTTTCAGGATATCTGTGCAGAAGTTGCATGAGCAGAAATTGTATTAGTTCCAGATCTCCCCTCTTGGGTAACTTTGGCCAGGTTTTTTGTATCTGATTTTTGCCTGGTGGACCACAAAAACAACTCTAGTCTGCTTTTGTGAAATACTTGTGATGGAATTCTTCATTGTTGCCTGTGTCTTAAACCTGAAAAAAGTTTGCATATTCAAGAACTTGCATTTTCAAACTTGCACTTTCAAACCTTTATTTGCCTACCTCGTCTTCGAACTTGTGCATCTTGTATCTTTAGGTCATTACATCTATGACAATTAGTAAAAGAATAAAAATTAATGTTTTTACTACTATCCTCATTCAGAATTCTTAGAAATGGTGACAAACCTTATATTCAGTGCATTCATAATCTTGGTTAACAATCTTGACTACCTTAATTTGGACTTCAGATACTATTTATCTGAATATCTTGAGATATATAGAAGAATGTTTAAAAGTAAACTCATAGAGTATGCTATTCTTAACAAATGTTTGAACAATATATCGGTAAATATTTTTTCCTTATTTTTTTGTCGTATTTAAGATAACTTCTCATGGGAATAAAAAAGGAGAATCTGAAGTCAAAAGCCAAGCAAAAGGAAAGGATATTTCCTGTTCTCAACAAACTTGTGAAATTTTTTAGGATTGGCAGATTAGTCTTCTTGTGTCTGTCCATATCTCCTAATTATTTTCCAGTTCCTATGTTGTTTTGCTTGGTTACATTGGACATCTTGTCTTTTCTGCCTTTGTTCCTTTTTCCCCTAGATTTAGTAGTTTAGGGTTGTTGGGAGGGGTTTTTTGGGGGGGTTATTTTAGAGTTTTTTTGCATATAGGATATGTGTATAATAACCCCTTCCGTTCTGTGATTCTGTGGTCTTAAATTAGCATTTACCTAAGTTAGGCTAAGGGCAGGTATTCAGAGGTTTCTGAATCCTACGTTATCTGTTATTTTGTGATGGAGGAAAGGCACCAGTGGCCTGGATGCGCAGGAGGAAACAGGCATGGCAGGAATCAGCCCACACTCCAACCCCAAAAGCCCCAATACCTGATCTCTGCATTGAGTTGGTAACACATCTCAACAGCGTGTTGCATGGGAAACCAACAGAAAATTCTGAAGGAAACAAATGACAATTCAAAGAAGAAATACAAGGATGCTACCTTTTCTTTTGCTTAAAAATAAAAGATGTTTACCCAGGCAGTAGAAGACTCAGGTTAGTTTTGGCTTAGCCTGGAGGGATTTGAATTCACCTCTCCTGTGTTCCACAGGCTGAAATTGCTTCCACATCTGGATGGTTGCACCTGAAACAGTGTATGAAAGTGACAGCATAACTCTAGCTGAGTGGGATGAATTTGAGATTTCTAACACCCCTTTTGTATTTACAGGCTCATTAATAAAGTATGTAAGCAGGTGTGTACCTTGGAGCAGGTAAAAAGAATGCTTTTATGGTTAATTTTGAAAAGTGTCATCTGGAAAAAGCAGACAATCGATAACATCACCAGCTGTTGAGGGGAAAAATAACCTTAATTGTACTGAAATTGAAACTTAATGTACTTAAATAATGTTCCCAGATGTGTGATGATGCACTCCTTTGTAACACTTAGTGGTCTGAGAATGATTGTTCCTTGGGTTTTGCGTTTGGAGTTAAAAAAGCAGAGAAAAGGGAAGAATCATGTTAGAAAACTGTAGTTTTTGCAGAGTGGGGAGTTCTCAGAAATACTAAATAGTTAGAATGATGGCAAAGGTACGTGGGAGTAAGAAAATCTTTCACATAGAAATAAATGAGTTGGTATTCTCTATTTATACTGCTGATGTCATGGACCAACACTTGGTTCTATTGATCAATAGAGAGTGTAATTATTGGATATAACTCTCAGTATTATAAATTTCAGATCAAATAATCCAAATAGGACAAATTTCTAAGACTAACATCTTATTGGCTAAAAGATGCAGCATTTGTGGACTTCTGGTCCCATGTATATGGGTGTAGTGTATCTTACTTCTAACTAGTGTACTTGTCCTGGACAAGTTTTTGTTTATGTTAAAATGAGTGCTTCATTCTCCAGAAGATAATGATAGTTTCTCAGTTTACCTTTTCAGATTTCAAAGTCTTCATAGTCTGACACCAGTTGATATAGTCAGTGTCTATTCTGAATCATGCAAAACACGGAATGCAAAAATAGCTTGCAACAGCAGGATGTAAAGCAGTGGTTTCCATATCAAGGTCAGAGAATCCCTTGTGCTTGCAAGCACGGTGTGAAGGAACTAGACAAGATTTAAACATTGCTAACATAGCATTGAAAAAGCAGAAAGCAGTTCAGCTAGAATATCCAGGAAAACATTCCAAACAATAGCATCTCTTTTTTTTTTTTTTTTATTATTTATCTATTGGAGAAAATTCAAATACAAAATTTGTCCAGGAACAGAACTGGGAAAGTTTTTTTGATTTATTTGCCTTTAATTTCTTTTTAATTCCTACTGGAAAGTAAGGATTAACAGAAGTTCATATCAGTATATATCACACAATAATTTTAAGGTTTTTGCACAGCTGAAAGAAATAGCTAGAATATGGGTTTTGTGGAACTATTTTTATTTTGTTTGTTTCTAATTAATTTGAAATCTTGAGCATCTGATGCTTACGAACTACCTGTTCTTGTGTGTTCTTGTGTCTTCTTTACGTATTCATCCTACAGACATATGGACATTTCCACACTTTAGGAAATACTGTGGTACATGCAGTTCTTGATAGGACTCTTCACCTTTATGGATGCCGTATTTAGTGTATTTTTATTTTATCTTCCACAGACCGATGCTATGGCATCATCAGGACTCTTCTTCAAAGATGGTAAAAAGCGCATTGATTACATCTTGGTCTACAAAAAGTCAAGTCCACAGGTAGAAAAAAGAAGCACGTTTGAGAAGAACTTGAGAGCAGAAGGGTTGATGTTAGAACGAGAGGTAAGTCTTATGGCTTATGTGGTATAACCCCCCTTCATGATACTGTCATGCTTTACTGAATTTGTAAAAGATTCCTGACAATCTTACAAACCCTTCTGGTGAAGCCATTCCCACTATTTGTTTATTACTATTAAATAACCATTTTTTGTTAGTGTGGATTCAACATATTTTGGGGATGCACACTTGTAAACACACATGTACCTTCCACACAGCTGTAGTGCAGTACAGAGGGAAACAATTCCAGCTCCTTATGCTTCCAGAACAGAAGAAGCTACAGAACTTATGTTGTTGCTTTAATGTATAACCTCTATGTCTTTTAGCAAAAATGCATGACACTAAATGTCTCTCTGTTTTTCAAGGGGCTAAGATTGCCACTGTCAGGTAAATCCATCCTATTAATGACAGTATTGATACTAGAAAGGAAGGAAAACAGAGCCAGGAAAACAGTCTTTGTTTTTTGCTGTTTTATTAATGACTTATAAATCAGGCATATATTTAGTCTATCCTCAAGTAAGCTCCTGTACTTCATCTTTCATCTTTCATCCTGTTTTTCATCATTCTGTGATAAAGCAATGAGCTGTGTTAAAGCAATGAGCTTTAAGTGTTTTGAAGTCTTTGCAAGTTCTAGCTGACAGCGTAGTATGTTGAGTATTCATAAATAACTAACCTGACAGTGGATTAAAATTTGGGTTTAAGACTTTTAAAAATCATTATAGTCTAGTAGTAAAAATATCTGGTTTTATTCTGATTTCAATAACTACCCTGATTACAGCGGCTGTGAATTCAGAAGTGTTGACACTTCAGGGGGGAAAAAAATGTTTTTATAAAATTATTATTATACATATCAAGCATTTTAAATTGTCTTCCAGTATTATATTTTTATCGACATATTTTGAGAAAAATAAAATCCTGGAAGTAATATTAGTATTGGTATGACTTTATGGAAGTCCTAGGTAGAATTTTGAACATTTTAAATTCTACTAACCCTTTAAATTTTCTTTTACCAAACCTTGCATTACTCAGGTTTTTGGGAGGCTTTAATCAGACTCAACTTTATCAAAATATTTACTTATAAAAACTCAAGGAAATAAATCTGGGAAAAGAGTTCAAAGCTAAAGTTTTCATGAGAAAAGATGAAGATAGGAACCTGTAATCCTGAAACTCCTGGTTTATGTGCAAAGAAATTAGTGATTACAGACATTTTTATGTATCTCAGTTACTTAACCATTCACTGGAGCTACCATGTTGGCAGATTGGGACCTGCAGCCTTCTCTTAGCTGTTCTTATGTCTCTAGCAGCTGAGCACTCTTCTTCATAAATGGAAGACACATAGAATGGTCTTCAAACTGGTCATCTAAGATACTTCTGAGGGGATTTAAAATGAGTTCACTTATTCTGGGTCAAAAAGTGCTGCATAAAGTCTGTCGATACTTTTGCTGTGTTTATGGGCAAAGGTCTGTCCTAATGATTGTTTTTGATAGTTACTAGATTACTCGTATTACAAAGTTTGGGAGGGAAAAAAAAAAGTATTAATTTTCCTTTGACTAGCTGAGTTTACTTACAGTGTTTTCCAACTTGCATGGCCACTTCAGGCCTAAAAGCAGAATTTGACCCTGAAGAATGCTTTTGGAAAGGTGAATGACGTAGAGTTTTGTAGTATTAATATGTATTTGTTTGTTACTGCTCTTTACAGCCAGCTGTTACGAACAGTGATATCATGTTTGTTAAAATTCACTGTCCATGGGAGACATTGTGCAAATACGCAGAAAGGATGAACATCAGGATGCCTTTCAGGTATTGTGAAAACTATTTTTAAGAAACTTGTAATTTAGTCCTTAATATTAAAAGTTCGTTACTTACCTTAAGGCTATAATTAAGTCTTTGCTGCATTGTGGCCAGGCACGCTCATATTTAATTTAGTGAGGTGATAGGGAGAGAGGAGAAACAAATACTAGACACTGCTCTTTTCACGTTTACCTGTAATACTTCTTTTCAGACTTACCTTCCAAGTCAGATTGAGCATATGTCTTCACAAAATACTGTTCACACATTGTTTTGGCTGTCTTTGGCGGAGTTTCAGATATTCTTCACCTTCTCCATGATCTGGGGGCATTTCTGGATATTTTGGAATACTTTGAATAAAATGAGATACCTTTATTTCTTTTCCTCTAGCTTTCCTTTGGCAGAATAATGAACTGAACTGAGTTCCTTTTCTATATGCTGAACAGATTCTTTCATATGTTTTTGCAATAAACATTAGTTTTATCTTTGTAGGATGTGCTAATATCTCTTGCACTGATAGAGAAATTTTTGAAGGAGAAAATGTCCCTTTTCAAGTTATTTAATAATGTTCTTCCAGAGAGAGAAAAGCACTTAGTGTGCTGCAAACCTCATCAGGAGTTGGAGTGGTAATTGGATGCCAAAGCTGTGTGACTCACGGAAAATACCCTTACAGCACTCCTTTTTCACTTGAGTTGCCAAGTCCTGTATCTTCCATGTCCCTGCTGATTTCAGCTATTGCAATGTGCCTCCCTTGCATTGGTCCTAATCCAGAAACAGTCATCCTTTGCTCAAAACTTGCTTCAAATACCCAGATCTATACTGAGTTGCAGCATCATTCTATTAAGCCTTCAAAGTTCATTCCATAAAAGAAAATGTTTTCTGCCATAGTCATCTTCCATATGTTTGAGAATAATATTATAGTGCCATTTGAGCTTCTCTAGTTTGAATAATTCTTGTCAACGTTTTAAATATAGAAGTGTTTGCATATGTGTGTACGCACACATAAACAGTCTAAATTCCAGTTTTGAATCGGAATAGAATAGTTATTGCTTTTCATACTTGAAGTCACAATTAAGTTAGGATTTATTAATCGTTTTAATTCTTCATCATTTTAGTAACTTCACAGATGAGTAGTGCTCTTCAGGAAGAAAAAAAAGGCTGACTTTTGCGATGCTGCTTTATTTGGAAGGCATTCTCTCTTTTTTTTTTTTTTCTGTTTTTGTTTTTTCCAAGTATCTGATCCATGTTTCTTTGTTTCTGGGCTGTTGCTTTAGCTTCCTTTTTACCGCTCATTTTAGTGCACCAAAATGAGAGAACTGCTAAATTTTGCTGCTTCACGTTGTTGGCGGTTTTACTGTAGAATGAAACAAATTATTTAGTAAGAAAAAAGACCAATAGTAAATTGATCACCATTTGTTTTCTCTTTGAAAGGATTTTAATAGGAAATTAAATTAAATTGCAATCTAAAATTTGTGTGAATATTTCAAACAGGCTATTTCTTTAATTTTCTCACTTTTTAAAAAATATAAGGGAGTTCTGTTGTGAACACAAAGTGGATGGAGCAGAATAGAACAAAGGTCTGTTCTTGCTCTACCAGAAGCATGTCTAGTGTGTCTAATACAGAGGCCAAGAAACTCTAAAGCAGTTTCATGATGCCTTCTCTCTTTCCAGACTGCCTGAGGCAAAGTTCCTGTCTCATCTTTGTTTCTATTAGCCCCTGATGGCTTTTCATGGATTCAAAAATAGCCACCTGTGCTTCCATAACATTCTGTGACCAGGCATTTTATAATTTAACGACACCTTCTGTCAAAAGCACTTTTGTTTAAGTCTTGAGTTTGCTGATTTAAATCAAACCTTTCGTAACTGGATGGCATATATTGTTTACCTGAGGTAACTGTTTTCTCCATTCGATGGACAGAGGAAGCTAAGTCACACAATTCTGCCACAATGACAATGGACTAGAGTAGTTCCCTCCCGAGAAGTTTTAGAGTTTTAGATAGTCCTTCGAGGAGTAAGGAGTTGGACTCGATGGTCCTTATGGGTCCCTTTCAAATGGAGTTACTCTGTGATTCAAAGAACAGGTTATTTCTCTTAGCCTTTATCTGATTTATCAGTGGTTTCTGACTGTCCATTTTTAATACATATCTGAAGAAGAGAACTAACCTTCCGTGCAGTAATTTAATGCGGTTACACCCTTCTTCTGTTTCACAGTGTTGCAAAATTTTGGCTTTTGGTTATGGTCTCTAGAACATACCATATGGTGATACCATATATGAACAATGCACAAAAAATTAAACTCATATTTTTAGGTTCATTTTGCTCAATCCAGGAATCTAATGAAATGAATAGAATTATTACACAGGTTAGGAAGCGTTTCTCTCTGTTGCTGAAAAGTAAAAATGCTCTTTTCTGACCCAAGGGACCACCCAGCACCCCAGAATTGTTTTATACATAAATGTGTTGGCAGATACATACTATATGACATGTATGTAATATGGATGAAATATCTGTGTTTCAGTTTCAAAATGAAATTTTTCTAATGTTTCAAAAGACCAATCTATGGTAACCACTGTTGTCTCATGTATAGTTTCAAATAGGATTTATGTTAAATATGATTTATGTTATGACTGAATTACACATTTTTTTAAACCAATTTATTGATATTTTTGTTAAGTATGTGGTCTGTCAGTAGAAATGAAACTCTATTATATATTTCTGTAACTCAGAAAAACATTAAATTTTATCTGTGTCTACAAGTTTCTGTTGTGACACATTATTATTATTATTATGTGTATTGAATAAATTAGTTGTATCTATAGCTTTGATGGACTCCCATCTGTGCAAAACAGCTAAGGGCAAGGAAAGGGTTTGTTAAAAAACATCATGTCTGAAACTCCTTTAATCATCATTCCTTTGTGAAAAGTTCTGCCTAGTGGTACCAAGTGTCAGGTGGACAACAGCCTGCAGATTAGTAGTTTTTCAATGGCCACATATTTTTTAGCCAACATTTTTTTCTTGCTCTTTTTAATGTATTCATTCATACCTTAATGTAAATAATGTAATTTAATCAATCTCACATACCGCCCAGGTGGGTAGCGGCAGCTCTTGTTAACTATGTTTGGATCTATAGGCTAAGAAGTCATGAAAAAGCATCCAGGGGGAAAGTACCATTTTTTGTGTGTTAGAATGGAGTGAGAGGGATAAAATATCCACTGAAAATAATGTTAAACTCTTATAATAATGTGCCCAAATAAGCTGTCACTGTCCCCAGATGAGTGCCATGGTAACGATATGGATACCCCAAAGAATCTGTAAGATCGAGGCCTTTGTGTGGTTGAAATATAACGTGAAATGATAGGAGGAGGCCAGAAAAAAAAATCTGAAAACTTGAACCTAGATGTGCAAAATATTACATTTCAGCAAATATGTCTTCATGTGGTTTCAAAGTTAGTGTTCTCAAGAAGACTTTACTGGGAATTTCTGGTCTTGTTTCTCTAAGTGTCTATGAGCGGTGAAGGGTGGAGAATAAAAAACTGTTAATATAAAAGCTCTTTGTTGCAGCTGGTACTCTCAGATTTTTAGGGCTGTGTATTGTTCTTCAGTTGGATGCAAAATGTCAAGGGGAGGTGCTGGTATACCACTTCAGAAAAAGAAGATAGGATCTAATGACATTAAGTGTTTGTGGTATTTAATGCACAGAGTGCATAAAGCATGTAATGTCATGGAAGCCCTGGCAATTCTTCTAAAATGAGTTTTATGAAATAAAAGCTAATAAAGATCACATGAAATGAAAACTACCGTGATACCATTCAACCCTGTCTGATGAATGTCTTATGATTGAATTACTGATTAGCTATTATTATTATTATTAGCTACAAATCTAAAATTTAGTTTTGACCCAGGAACAGATTTCAAACTTCAAATTATGTGAAAATAAAGGATTTTAATGACTTATTCTATTTCAGTTGCCTTTTTTTAAGTGTTTTTCACCTTTCTGCCTATGAAAATGCATGTTTTAAAATGTCTGGTGTTCTTTTATAATGTGTATGTCCTTTTCAACTGTCTCCTACTTCATTATTTTCAGCTGATTTTTGCTGTTCTTTCAGGAAAAAATGTTATTACACTGACTGGAGGAGCAAAACCATGGGCAGGTTGGTGGGTGATGTGTAGCTTCTAATTTTGTTAGATAGTCACCCTGCTAAAGAAAATCCATTTGCAGTTGTAAATTTATCGAGGAAACTTGGAAAATTAGATTATTTTCCTGAAAACCTAAAATATGCTAGCTCAAAGTGTTCATCTGTACCAAGATGCAGTACTTTAGAGCTTTGCCAGTTCTCGTTTTAGAAATGCAAGAATGTTTATGCCAGGAAAAAAAGAAATAGCCTTATTCTGGCAGCAAAGATTTAATACTGGAGCTATTTCTACAATTATGTCTGCTGTTACCGAGGCATTTTTCTTTAGCATGAGAAATAGTTTTGAGTGTATATCTCAGGTTCTGGTAGTCAGCTATACCCTTAGATACATAAATGTAGCTTCGCTCGTGTGTGTCCCAGTCATCAGGGCTAAATCAATGCCACAGACTGGAGGCTGTTTTGAATTTTGATGTGATAGCTGATGGAATAACTTACACGCTGCAGTGAAAGCTGTTTAACTCTCTGGGAGGTGGACACATTCAAACATCATCTGCAGCAGCTGCTGCTGCCCCTGTCAACCAGGAGAAGGGTACAAGAGGCCACAGCAGTGAGTGAAAGGAGCCTGTAGGACCTTGGGACTGAGATTGGGGGACACTGGGGGCTGTAACCACTCCCGATTGCTCTAGTCAGACATAATGATGTCTTGTAAATCCTAATTACCTACAGAAGAGATGAAAATTTTTACATGAGGGAAATCTCCTGAAAAAATTTTCTATCATGGATTTTCTCATGATAGATCTTGAGATGAGATTACATTTGATTTAGGTTCTCCGGTTGTTAATTTAGATGATGAAGAGCTCTCATTTCACAGGAAAATTGAAGTAGTCTCATGATACCAGTTTGCAAGAAGGTCAGCTAACAAAAGAGGACAATACGCTGTTAACAGTAAAGACAGAAAACTTTAAGCACATAAGCAGATGAAATATATTGAAGTAAAACATTGTATAACATAAATTTACAACTGCATTTTTTTCCTTTTCCCAGTCATTCCCATGCTTACTCCATTTTAGTGTGCATTATGAAAAACGTGATATACTTTGTAATGCAAAGGCAAAATCAATAAGCTTTACTGCAAAATTATCTCATTTCATCTGTAGTCCATCTGGTGAGTCTTAGATCTTCAGTTCTTTTATTTTCCTTATTTAGATGGGCAGATGTCTGAAACACGCAACTGAAGTTGCACAGTACCTGTGAACCAAGTAATAAACACTTTTCATGCCAGACTGATTTTTCATTTGAAACAAATGTTTTTACCTGTGATTTACTTTGTGAGAATTTGAGGAAGAATATTTTTCTGAATATTTTTTCTGGCACTTTATAAAATCCAGTGCACAAAGGAATAGTCTGGGTGAAAAAAAAAGAAACTAAAAATGTAGCTACATCTGAAAATGAAAACTAACTCTAAAATTGCTGACATACACATCTCATCACTTTAACTTCTAGTACTGGTATTGTTTCTTTACATCTTAACACTTTTCAAACTTAACTGCTTCTCTCTTTTTCAAAATGTCTCATTAATATTTCTAAGTTATTAAGTGGAATTTACAGGAGCTATGATGAACTACAGTACTGAAATCCTTGTATAGCAAAGGTAAAATTTTAAGACTATAGAGTTACTATAATTCAAGAATGTGAGGTAACATTAGTATATTAGACCTTGGTGTGATGTACACACTTCTCTGAAGTTATGACATGGTTGTATGGTAGATGTATATATTGTTAAACGTCCTTTAAAAAGCCTGCAGAAGATTATTAGGAGCTTGAATGAAAGGACATAAGGTAAATTCAATGCTGAAGCTGGTATACTGTCTTTCTTGTATGCGATATCTGTGTGGTATCTCTCTAGTTCTATATTTCCACACCTAAAAAAAAACAACCCTTAACGTTATAGTTAATCCTTTAGCTTGAATTCTAGTCATAGGGTTACACCATATAAATAGTTTTACCATACTTCTTAAGAACAATATTTGGAAAGCCTTCAACAAATCTTTTCAAAGGAAAGGAAGCTGTAGAAGTGGGATATCCAAGCAAATACTGTAGGTATTAAAAATTGTCTGAACTCTGAGATTTAAGACTGAATAATCTAATGAATCAGTCTCGTAGCTGCCATATCAGATACATATCATTCCATTGAACAAATACAGTGTCATTCTTTCCTTTTTTGGTGATGATTGTGTCCACGTGTTGAGTCCATCAACAGTAACATGTTTCCCATTGCAAAACTTGGGAACGTACCACACCCATGTATTGGTGGCCTGTGATCAACAGTTCTGGTCAGTATTGAGAGGTGTAAGCACTGAACAAACTACCGGGTGGTGATTGCTGTCAAAAATGCCTGACATGACCAGTGGCAGTTACTTAATTCTGGTATCTCATTCTACAGGTCTGATGAGGCGATTCCAAACTCAGCTATACTGTGTTTCTTTGCGTTGCAGTCTGCTGGGTAAATGTAATCTGCAAGGATTTTGCACAACTGCGGAAGAGATCAAGCAAATGAAACAGAACAGTACAGTTGAGTGTGGAAGCTGAGCAAAGCTGAAATTACAGGCATCTTCATAAAATATTAATTTTTATAGCTAAGAATAAAATATGTGTTTCAGAGTAATATCCCAATAGGCCAAGGTGCATAAAGCTGCAGTATCACTACTTGGACTGGTTTCAATAAGATCATACCTGAAGTAGCAGCCTAGATCTTTGCAGCATTTTTCCACTGGGATGTTTCTGATCTCATTGCGTGAACTCCTGACTTCATGAGTGACTTCACTAGACCAGCTCTGTCTGCGTTTACTCTTATTAAATAGACTACATTGAATAGATTAAGTCAGGAATCCATTTAAACTGCTACTTTTGACCTTGAAAGCCTCTTTGGGTAAAAACTACCAATATTTAGTTCTATGATTTAGGCAAAAGTCTTTCTTAAATTTGTCATCTCGTTCAATGAAAGCTCCATGAAACTTAGTTCTTCAGTTCTTCAACTGTAAAATAATGTAAGCCAAGAAAAGAGGTCGCTCTTGCTGCATTGTGTTTTTACGTGGTGGGGGATGTACATATTCCAAGGTATCTGAAGGCACTACATTTTGAAGTCATCAACCATAAGTGATGTAATGAAAAAGCAATCACACCTTAGATGAAAAGCCTTTTTTCCTCAGAAGAGAACTTGCAAATATAATGGGTACATAATTTTTAACTTATTCCAATAATTTTTACTTTATTACTTTGTATGCTAAAAGGCACAGACATGAGTTTTAAACAAGAGCTAATTTCTTTGCTTATCTACTAGTTTTATAGATTTTTGGAGGGGGAAATGATCAAGACTTTTTACATAACCAATTTTAAAAGAATTTCATAATAAGAAATGGGAAATCAGATGCATTTTTTTTCTGTTCTTACTGATGCATCTGCAAATTTTCCTCATTAAAGAAGAACCCGGGTTTTGACTCAAATAAAAAAAAAAATGACAGCATGTGTACAACAGAAAAAAAGATGAAGAAAATAAATAGAAAACTGTACTTATATGCACTGTGTTTAAGTTTGTACCAAGAGAACTTCCACTGGAACCAATAAAAATAATCAGCTTGCACAGTAAGGTATTATTTGAGTAAAGAAACACTTAAGGGATGCACCTGCCTCGGAACTGTATTCAAGTGTCCCCCAAGTGCTGTAGGGTGTGCACCGATTAATATTTTGGCAGTACACAGCAAGAAGAAAATTTTGACAATTTTAAATGTAAGTGTAAAATCCTGATCCCGCTTTCAGTTTAGATTTCTGTCTGACACTGTGTCAAATAGGGGTAGAAATTTTTTTTGCAGATGCTGATAAAAAGAGGTACATTTTTACAAAGGTCATTTTGCTTCCTGACCACAACTTACCATGTCATCAGTTATTACTCTTAATCAGGAAACGAGTAGCTGTGCTTCTGCTTAGTACGAGCAATTTAAATATTCTTCTCAGATAAAAATAATCTGATACTTAGCTTTAAAATTTTCTTTGAGTAAGGCCCAAATCCTGCTAAAACAAAATTACTTAGGGAATGTTTTTTCTAAAATTTAGACTTTTTCTGGATCTCTGATATTCTTACAGGTTCATAATATAGCACTCATTTAATACGAGACCTACTCCTTAAGTACCCGTATTTCATTGCAGTTAAATATGAAAGGCATATAGGTCAGCAAGACTGCAAAATTAAAGTGATCAAAACATTTGCTTGACAATTAACTGGACTTCAATAGATTTGTCCCTCTATAAACCATGTTCTGAGACACTGTTAAGGCAAGTTGCCAGTACAAGAAAGCCTTGAATGTTACCAGTATATAATCTAATCTGGCATACAAAATTTAGTTTCTATAGGTGTTTTATAATGTCAGTTTTTAAAAAACTGCAGGAAGCCATATCTAGGGTTTGGTGGTTTTTTTCTATATACTGTATAACCATATCTGTATAAAATATTCTTTTCTTTATTTGATGTTTAGGGATACTGTTTCGTAGGGCAATATCAGCCCTTGTATTTTGAGGAAAATTTTACAGGGGAAGACTTTATTCAAATCAGAAAACCATAAAAAAATGATCTTGACTAATCTTGTATTTACTTTGAGATTTTATGAATTTTAGTGTCCAAGTTGCCAGGCAAGGGAGGGAGCAGGAGTTACCCTTGCCTTGTCCAGTGGGGCTAGAGAAAGTAATTAGATAAGTTCTTGAGAAAGGCATGAGCATTCACAGTTCTGCCAGATAGAAAATTATTTTCTCCAAACTCAATACTGCAGTCCCATCTCAAACCACAACCCTACTAATTTTAAGATGAGTTGTGCTTGAGCGAAATGTGCAAGATAGATTACAAATAAATACTGTTAATTTTGCAATTTAACTGCTTAATTTCTTTTAGTTACTTGCTATGGAAATTTTCTGCTTCGCTTCATTTCATTTCATTTCATTTCATTTCATTTCATTTCATTTCATTTCTATTACAATATCACCAAATATGCAACTTTGGAGAGAGCAATAACAAGCAAGTGAGAGTGTATAAATCTGATTTCTTGTATTGGCTCAGTTTGCAGAGGAATATGAGAGAACTGAAAAGCTGGTTGCCCAGAAATCCAATGAAGCTTGATAAGGAAGCCCTGCCTGATCTGGAAGAAACAGATTGCTACACAGCACCCTTTAGCCGCGCACGCATACACCAGTAAGTGCTGGAACTGGAGAGGCAGCGCTAGGGACCACAAGGATTTTCTTGTATTTTCTGACTTCTTCTAAGCAAGTGCCATAGAGGCAGCCATTAACAGATGGTCACTGGCAAATACCCAGTATCATATTTGATATTTTCTATGGGTTTTCTCTTAAAGCCAAAATCTACTCTCTCTTACTTGCTATTTGTGGTCACTCAGTAGTAGAGGCAGAAATTTGACTGAAAAAATGAACGCTGCCTTTTTGGCAGAATGCAAATACTTGTGCAAGTTGGCTTTGCTTAATTGCATATATTACTTAGCAAAACATGAGATAGCTGTGGAAATTGAGAACACCTGGAAGCAAGCTAAAACTGGTGTTGATTTTTTTCTTTCTTGTATTTGTCTCTGAAAGTATAAATATATGTAGAGCAAATAAAACTCTGTGTGTTGAAATCAGCATGTTGATGGTGATGTGGTTAAACTCTCAAACATTTTCTTCAGAAGGAAAAAGTTAGATTTTAAAATTCTGGCTGTATCTTAATTTTTAAAGTATTTTGTGATGATTCTTTTAGGAGAGAAATGTTCATTTAAAGTAGAAGTATAAATTAGGCTATATAGGACTTTTCTTGGTAAAGAGGCTGTATGCTAGTGGACTGACTTTCCCTGGAAAGATAGATGAATTGCATTATTATTTCAAACTTTTTTTGGTAATTGACTACATTGCGTTGAATCAATCAACTGATTTTGGTGTTATTTCTCAACCAGCTCAACTGACGTTATCAACTCTAATAGAGTCACCTTTGGCACAGCTGAGTAGGTTCCTGCATGTCAGATTTCTGGTGTCCGGAATCCAGAACTATCTGGGAAAGGATGCTTAATTTGGCTCCATCTAAGGATCCTTTAAGGGAAGGTGGTTGTGGAACTGCTACTTAAATGTCTAATGCATGGAGATTTTTTTATTTATTTTTTTCCTAAATAGTAGTTCTGGTAGTTCCAGGACGCAGAAGTCTGCCAGCTCATGAGTAACTTGAATTTGAGAACAACCACTGCTTTTGAAGATTATTTTTTTTAAATTACATCCAAACTATAAATTACCTAGATAATTAGGATATTTTAGAATTGTTATTGTTCTATTTTCCCAACAATAATTTGCGATGATGCTAAATTTATTGGACCTGAGGAGATTCTCTGGGGATGTAAACATTTTATACCTTGTGCTGTAACCAAGAGAGGTAAAATCCAATAAGTCACTGTAAGAAGAAAACACTAGAGCAGCTATGTTTGAACACCTGTGCATTGTTTTGAATATTAAACTATGTTCATTATTTTAATAGCTTTACGATAAACAACAAGGACAGCTTCTTCAGCAATTCCACTAGAAGTAGAATTGTGCATCACATGCTACAGAGAACTAAGTATGAAGATGGAAAATCCAAAATGGGTGAGAAAGCTGTAATTTTTTCCTAACCTCAGGCTGTTAAAAAATCTGTATTATTACTTGCCGGCAAATTTCATTTGAGTAAACTCAATAAATTTTGCCATTCTTTGAAATATTTTTATTCGCTCAATAGCAGAGTTGAAGGAATGTCACATCAATTATTTTCTTAAATAGCTCAGTGAAAATTGGCAATATTTTTCACCTGATTACTCATTCTTTAAAGTAAATTGGAGTGATTATGATAGCTTTATGTCATCAAGAGTTATAATAAAGATGCCATATACCTCAGAAAACTGCTGGGTGTTTTCTAGGACTAGTCCTAGCAGTTCTACTACCACCCAGCAGTTTCAGTCCAGCAGTTGACCTGAACACTAAACTGAGTTCATATCTACTCTCGTATTACATTATTATTTTATAGGAAGTCTGACTATTCATCTTCATTTGCAGTAGGCAAGGGCATGTATTTATGACTTTCTATTTTCTTTGCAGAAATCAAATTGCAGAATGAAATAAGATCATAGAAATTACAGAAAGTTGCTGCTTGAGTTTCTGAAGAAAAGCAGCAGTACAAAAAGCATAGACAGCAAGAGTTCAAATCAAATGCGCTTCAAGTTGACGATGGCAAATTTCATTGTGAGATTAGTTTAGCATAATTTGTATATTTGAATGAAAAAATCTGAAAGCCATCATAAGTACTTATTTCTTGGGGAAACTGCTGGCTATGAGTGTGGTCTTGCAGGCTACTGAATCTTTTTATTATAATTATTAATGGTTATTTATCATTTATTTTTTATAATGTGCTTAGATCGTACAACATATCTGTTTGTAGGAACACTCTAGGAACTGATCCAAAATGCTGTAGTCAGCGTGGTGCAGCGCCCTGCTCTGATAAAAACTTCTACAGCTGGCTTATTTTTAAAAATAACACCAGGTTAGCTTTTAACCCTGCAGGGGTTTTGATGCCTGAAGGATTGCCCACACCACTCTGTGTATGTCAGATCATCTGGTCACCCTTAAAATTTGTATCATATGGTCTGTTGAATGCAACATGAACGTAACGATCTTCTCACACTTGACCTAGCACGAGTGCCTGACCCCGAGAGAAAAGCTGCAGACATTGGCCCTCAGAAAGTTGCTGCAGTTTGACAGAGCCAGAAATCTCAAGGGACTGGCAAAACCTGCACAAACAGCTGGTGGGATTGGTGATTATTGTCATGTTTAGCAGCATCCTGAGCATCTGGTATTAAGTTACATTCTCAGTATGTAACTTGAAAATTTACAGTGCTTGAAATTAAATCTGTATGAAAATTGATATCAACTAATGTGTTTGGTTGTTTTTTTTTTAGGTATTAATAGACTACTAAATAATGGAACATATGAAGCAGCATTTCCACCACATGAGGTAACTTTGTTAATTTTGTACTTGTGTTTATATTTAGATTAAAGCTTTCACTAACATTTTGAAAACCTACATTTTATATAAATTTTGTCCTGCAAACTTTTAATTTCACTACATAATCTGTTGAGACTCTTTTTTATTTATAGCTCTTAATTTAATACTGGCTTTTAAAATTTTTCTTAATAATGTATTATAATAACTTCCTGGAGCATTTTCTTGCTGTACTGGAATATTATAATTCTTCTTTTATTTTTATGGACCGGACGTGGCCTGTAGAGTTCTTAATGAGATTGTCAGGGGTTCCAAATTCATTGTATTAAATTATTTTTGCCTGTCATCTACGAAATTTTCTGGCATGTGTACTCAATTACAGTTAAGGAGGCTGGGCAATTATTTCCCATTTAGTCTTTTCTGACTAGTTCTGGATAACTTGATGTTAGCTTCTTTAGTAGGTCAAAGTCTACTGAAGACTGTGAACCCAAGAAGTAAATGAAAAACTTGTATTTGACTTCGGAGGGTTTTCAAACAATCTTTATGTATTGAAAAGAAAGAAGCAATCCTCATATCTTAAGTAATTTTAAATGCTGTCAATAGCATGGCAATTACAGCTGCAAACTCTGTGGTTGCTCAGGCTGAATATTGTGACCTGGTCTCATACTTCAGAGGACTGACCTCTCCTTTACAAATTGCTGAGAGTAATTTTTTTATATGGTATTCATAATTAAATACCTTGAATATCGAGCAGTATTTTAGATAAATAATTGAACATCATTGTTAACACTTCGGCTGCACATTACTGACTTTGGCCAAACTACCAGAAAAACCTGTGAAGCTTTCTTTGGCTGTCAAAACCAAGCTGTCATATCCATTTTATGTACATATGTATGGATAGATATGTCATATCCATTTATGTATGTATCCTTTGTTGTGGCATAGGCCACCATGTCTGTTAAGGGTGGTTTTTTTGTTTGGTTGGTTTTTTTTTTCCTTTGTCACGTGAGCAAATGAGACCAAAAACTTAACCCCAGTGGGAATGCTTGGAGTCTGTTCTGGAAAAACAACGCAGAAAGAAACAGGGGAAAAATAAGAAAGATTCAAAAATATGCAATACTGGGGCTTTATGCCTTGCATTAATTCAACCCAGGTGGCCCTGAGGATAAGTTCATGTTCTATTCGGAGGTGTTCCTAGACGTTGCAAAGGTCACACTATGTTGACGTTTTTTGTATGCTTCTTTGATGACTGTAATGAGAAATGAGTAGAATTGGACTCTGCTACGTTTAGCTTTGGTTTTGACTCATTCTTAAACCAGAGGGTCAGCAGATTGCAACAAGTAAATAGTGTTCTGTCAATTGTGTGGAATGCTCAAGATTTCAAATAAATGATGAAAATCTAAATGACTGAATTACTTGGATCTGACAGGATCAAAAGCTGTCAGATTGCTAACTTTGAAGTACCATTCTGAGGAGCTCTGTGCTCTTCCCAAGAAATTATTTGGGTCACTTGGAAGTTATTTGATGAAAGAATTTTGTCACCCTAACAGAGTAGTGGGTTGGTTTTTTTCAGGGAAAAGTTCAACTGCCAGCTTTAGAATTGGAGAGAAAAAGATAACGCAAACATATCTCAAAAAAATTTGAAACATTGAAATAGGTGGAAACATACAAATAAGCATATATTAGTGAAATAGAAGCACTGTACTTTAAGCTATGTAAAGACATGAGTATAGTCTTGTACCGGTGTGGTTCTACAATTAATTCTAAGAGAAATTAGCGATTTTAGAAGCACATGTAATCATATCTCTTCTGTCAGGCATATATGTTAGCTCCAGATGACATGTCCTAGAGATGTACATAATATGAGACCTATTTATTATCAATAGTGGACTCCTCATTTGAAATTATAATCAAATACCTAAGAAATGTGTATCGTTTTCCATAGTGCCTAGTAATGTACTTTCATTTCTTTATGTTTTGTAGGGAAGCCACAAAAGTAGACATCCTATCAAAACACATGGAGCTCAGAATCACAGACACCTCTTATATGAGCGTTGGGCACGGTGGGGAATGTGGTATAAATACCAACCTCTTGATTTAATCAGGTATTAGTACTTTGAAGAGTAGCTTGTTTCTGTGATACAAATTACCTGTTAACAGTGCATTAACCTTACTGTGAAATTCCTTATCCTTATGCTTTTCTGTAAAATTTAGCTGTTCAATATTCTCAGATAAGATAGGAATTCTCTAAGTTGCTTCTTTTGGATGCTCTTTTGGGCAGGGCTATTAATTTCAAATACTTCCCTCATCTTTGATGTTGAATGCCAATAATTCACTTTTCCTTGCTGTCAGTTTTTATTTCCGATCAGACAGTCATAAGGGATCATTGTACCCAGTTTGTTCCACTGGAGGCTGTGTAGCTAAGCATTTGCCATGGGACAATTCTTCCCTGATCAAATAGTATCACGCATGACTGTCTTTCAAATCTCTGCTACTTATTCTCTTCTAGCAACTGATAGCCAAAATTTGAAGAATTAAAGCTCAGTCTTCAACTTGTGTTTTCAATCCCTTTCTTTTTTTCACTAATAATAGTTAGATAATCCTGTAATAAGACATATTTCAATCATAAATGCTTTTGTATAATGGAGTACTTGGCTCTTGCCAACTTACTGTATCCCTTTCCAGAAATTTTTTGAGGCTTGTGTGTGTATATATATGTGTGCGTGTACAAAGAAAATGTGGTGCATTTAATAATGTTGAGACTAGTACATCTACTTAGTTATTTCAAGGACATGAAAATTACAGAGTACTCCAGTTATATCCTTATAAAATATGTGTTCTGATAGGTCTGCAATTAGTGCCACTAGAATGTTATGCTAGCCTGAAATTAAAGTTTTTGGTAAACTGTCAAGAATTTTGCCATAAACTTGTAATGGTAGTTTCTCATTAGAATTATTCTACCACTGTGAAGATAGATAGAGGTCACTGTAAGTTTTAACTTTAAACAATGTATTTGTTTCCTTTTCATGTAGGCGATATTTTGGTGAAAAAATTGGCCTGTATTTTGCCTGGTTGGGATGGTATACTGGAATGCTTATTCCTGCTGCCCTGGTTGGGCTCTTTGTTTTCCTTTATGGATTATTTACAATGGATTCCAGCCAAGTAAGGTAAAATCCCATTTAAAAGCATAATAGCCTCTTGAAAATTAAGAACAGTCTGGTACAACTGAGATCATTGTTATACTTACAAATACTTTATAGACATGGTAAGCATTTGGAAATAACCAAATAAAACACTTCTTCATTCAAGAACAGATATACTTTGTATATCTGTTGCATCAAGCTGGATGCGTATCATTCACAGTGGGTGCTCTTTTCACTGTATCTGCCACAATTCCCCTTCTATATGTAAAGATAAACAGCAAATACTGATTCTAGTATCATGGGTACTGCAATGGATGTCATTCTAGTCAAGGCTAATGAGCGGAAAAAACAGTCAGATATATTCCCTCTTTATCTCCATCTTACCTATAACTTCCAGAGTGTAGTACAGTTGCTGAATGTCAACTTACTTTTGTCTATGCCTTTATTTTTTCTCAGTGTTAATAGTGGCAAATGTTGAGTCTAACAAATGTCAGTGTGAACTGCAGCTAGGAAACCCAGCTTCAGGGAGATTGCAACCACATGAAATGCACCTAGTCTTCAAGTTCCCCACTGTTGTGATTTTGCTCAGGGAGGGATTTATGTCAATTTAGAAACAGTGATGAGGGTGCTCGAGTTACATGTTGGCTGTATTTTTAGGAACCATTTCACAGGATGCACCCTTATTTAAAAGTTTTCCAGTAGATGTCATCAGACACAACAGTATCAGTGCTCATACTATTGCAGCTTCTTCCATTCTTATTTCACCTTCTTCCTCCCTGTGAATTTGAATCATTGAATGATTCAATCAGGGCTGAAAGGATATTCAGACTCCAAGCAGTTTGAATGCTTAGGCTGTAATTATACTTGCAGTCACGTTTCATAGGAGTTGTTGTTTCTTGGGCATTGAGCTGGACTATTTTACATTTTCTTTTTGGAATTGTCTTTATCTTCTGTTTCACAATGAGTTATTGTATTCTGCAGTGCTGTAATTAGGGCTTTTTTTAGGCTTGCTTTTGTGCAGCAAACTCCTGAGAGACTTTACAACTTCAGACTGCACTAAATGGAATAAATGTATCAGCCAAGAAACAATGCTATCTTTAATATATTATTCTCTGAATTAGGATTGTTTTGCATGATAAACATCTGTAAAATGAAATGCATGTAGTGCAGAGGATCAACCTGTTCCTGGACCACAGGACTCTTGAACTGGAAATCTTGTGTTCTTCATGTGTACAATGGCACAGTTTCAACAAGGGGGGAGCAAAGGGTCATGATCTATTATTATCAGCATATAGCTTAATATTTTAGGCACTCATTGTGGAAGAAAAAGATTTGGCATTGGCAATCTCCAGCAAAAGAACAAAATTTCTAAGAAATTTTTAATTTTCTCAACCTGTAAACTATCACGTGCTTGTATATGTCATACACTTCCTGTAAGAAGACCTGGAGATAAAACTCTTGCTTAGTTCTTTTCACAGAGATAACACTTACCTTGCATGCAGAAGGTTGCAGAGTGTAAATTACAGGGGCACAGAGGTTTTCCTGACCCAGGTTTTTCCCCTTCACTGCTCTTAAATAGCTTCAGGCAGAAGATGCAGATTTTATATATCTCCTGGTGGAGACTGGTTGCATTGGGTCCCATCCCGAGGTGCCTCGGTGTCAGACTGTGCTACAGAGAGTGCCAGGGTGCTCATCAGGGGCTCTACAAGCAAGAGCCTGAAAGTTAGGTGATCCACTGGATAACCCCTAGATGCCTACAAGGGAAAGGAAGTTCTTATACATTTATTATAGCTAATATTAGCCAGTGTTCATTTCAAAATATTGAGAGTGGCTTAACGCAGAAGTCCTAGCCTTGCATCTGTAATCTAGATGTGTTTATTCTGGACAGGAGGCCCTGTCTGCCTTTGATGGTGTGAATCTGTGCAGTCCCTCTGCTTAGTCGTGACACAATGTTTCATATCCGTGCCTTGCTATGACCAACTCACTAAGACCTGCTATGGGACGTGGACTCATGAACAGAGCTTGTCTAACTCAAGCTGATTGTGACTGGCCTGTCAAAATGTAGATAGATGTTTTCTGCATCAGCTTTTGTACTTAACTAATTCTAAGGGCAGGTGATAAACAGATGCTGCTCCTTGCCATATTTGCTTACTTTAGTCTGGAAGGGGCTAGTGAGGGCTAGACAGAAACCTCCTATCTAAAGCAGACAGGAGTTATTCATTAGCAGACAGACAGATTGCACCTCACAAATGTTCATATTCTTGCCATATTCAGGGACTGTGAGTTTATTTATCTGGTGTTTCTGCAGTCATTTAAAGAAAACTGCTAGATAAACATCCATAAGAGTTTTTGAATGTCTCACTTCTTTTGAGCACTGCAGCTACTGCAGGATGCAAATGCAATGTTCAGCAGCCATCAGGAGGAAACAGTCAGGTACGTTAGTCTGACAAAATCTAGGCACAGGAAATCCAGTAGGAATTAGGAGTTTAAAACTAGTGCCAGGCCATTATGGCAATGTCATAACAGCCACGTTGCCCCAGATACAATATTACTCAGTATGATACTACTTCATTTGAAACAGGTTTTATCCTATTAGCGCCTGTCGTCAGGAATCAGTGGATGTTAGGAAATGCTGATTTTCACAGTATGATAAATACTGTCAGAAAAAAAAATACTTTTTCATCTGTCTTGTGTACCTCAAAATTTGGACTTAGGGATCAAATGAGTTTATCAGAAGCATACTTTGCTCTGAGATGTCCCTTCACCTCTTAGACACAGGGAGCTGCTGTGAGCCCCCCTCTATCGTTTTCTTCTGCTGAGGTCTAGCTCAGCTTAAGCAGAGAAGGAGTTAGCAAATACACAAGCCTGCATTGCCGTAGAGCCAAACATTGCCTGGGATGCCAGCCATAGGGGCTTTTTGCAGCAATAATTTGAGGGTTATGCAGAATGATGTCTCACCTAAAAACCAGTTGATATCGTTTATGACTTGTATGAGTGCCTCTGCTCCATGCTTGAGTCTGTCAGGTGGCTCTTCCTATTTGCTTATAAAAGTATGATATAAATCTCTCTCTCTCATCTATCAGCCTATGGCAGGCACAGGGCTATCAGTCCCTGCCCCCTGCGCAAGGGAAAGATGCCGTGTGTAGTTCATCTGTAGTTGCCATGAGCAAGTTGGAAATGGTGCATTGCTCCCTTTTGGTGATACCCTTCCTTCTTTCCCAGGGCCAGTGCCCCTCTCACACTGCCTTTTGCCCCTTGTCATGCTCTCTCTCTCCTTTCCCTCAGTTACAGTTTTAGGGAAACAATATACTTTCAGCCCTGATTGAATCATTCAATGATTCAGGTGTATTGTACAGGGAGGATGAAGGTAAAATAAGAATGAAAGACAAAAGCCCTGCATGCACACTGTCATTTCAGGGACTAGACACTAAATAAGCAAATTTGCATGTATGTCTCATGTTTAGAAACAGAAGTTTCTCCATTCTTCACTGTTAGGGACATTTTTCTTTTCGATCACAAAATACGGTGTTACTGAAAGCACGTTGGAATGGAGGATGCTCTTTTTTCTTACATGGTTTTGGAATAAAGCTTGGTAATAGTGTGGTTGC
This sequence comes from Thinocorus orbignyianus, assembly GCA_013400375.1. NCBI lineage: Eukaryota > Metazoa > Chordata > Aves > Ciconiiformes > Thinocoridae > Thinocorus > Thinocorus orbignyianus. The sequence continues at coordinate 182,763 of VXBW01006477.1, forward strand.
CAGGAGCTGGCACTGAGATTCCCCCAGGGTACTGAGACTGTAGTGTCGGCAGCTCCTTGCAGGATTCACTTTTGAGATGAAGGTAACACATGAGAAAAATCCGGAAAATCTCTTTTGAAGAAATTCCATAGTATCTTCCGGAATATTTGGATTATATTCATAGGGCTCAGACATGCAGGCTCAGAAAATGCTTGGCATGAATTTGTATTTCTTGTTTCATTTCATTTCTTGTTCACTTCTACATATATTTTGATCCATTTGCCTTCTCTGAGCTAAATGGGGGAAACAAGAAGTGGTCGTCAAAGGGAAGGGCTTAAGGGAAGGGCTTCATTTTGGTTCTTCTCTTTCAACAATTTATATGCTGTATCTATTGTTTATCATTATTCTCACATTGATGTCAAACTATCACATGTTGATTACTCTGTTTAAAAATAAATCTAATATTTTTAAAGACTTTAATCTTGATGAGTTTATACATGTAATTAATTAGAACTGTTGTAAGTTGTCCCTTTGTTGTCAGTCCAACAGAAAGGCCGGGCATGAACACAGCGTGGCTTGAGGCATCTTTGCACCTTGTGCTGTAGTCAGATTTCGGATAGCTAAGTGAGGACAGTACAAAGAAGCTTATTTTGCTCTGTTATACTGAAGATTTGAGTTGCAGTAACAGTTAACATAACGTCTGTCACAAACGCTTGTGTAACAAATGTGATTGCCTTTGCAGAGTAATGCTAAAGCATGTGACCTGTCACTGTCAGTAGAATTTTGTGAAACTTCATATGTTATTAAAAACAAACCAAGATTTTAACACAAGATTATAAAATACAGAAGATTATTATACCTATTATACATTATTATATATTTTTATTTCTATACATATGTTATATTATTATGTATAAATATAGCATTTATAAAGTTGAACTTAAATTCACAGTACAATTTGACAACAGTTTGCGTTATTGCCAAACCATTCTAACATATTGTTGGAATATGATTTCCTGTGCTTAATCATGAAATTGCAAGCAAGGAATTTCTCTGGTGTGACACACTATAAGGTTCCGTTACTCTACAACTCTGAAATGACTGGCTGTGCTCATCCTGGCTTAAGGGTTACTTAGGACAATTTCTTTGTCAGGTCCACCTTAAGGTGCAGGATTTCAATGAATTAGTGATTCTGATGGGTGTGAAATATGACCCAAAATTACAAAAGTCATATCTGGGCAACCAGAATCTTATTTCTATTTACTGTTATGTCAGATAGGATTTAATAGATGCAGTCATTTGGAAATCAGGATAATCTTCCATACAGTAGTAGGGAACTATAAATTCAGCTTTTATGAGGGAGAGAATGAAAGAACGATGTTTATTAAAACAAATCTGTAGAGATTTCCTGGCATTTATTTATACTGCTGCTTTCCTAGTATGTCATAGGATCATTTCAGTCACGTCAACAGTGCTAAAGGACAGGGAAATATGATTGCTGAGGTTCTTTGGGTAGCTTACTCACTGTAGTTAAAATTTGCCTTAAAATTCATTTTTGCACTTCTGTTCATTATGTTTTGCCTTTCTCAAGACACTTGATTAGGTACTATGTTTTGAATGTGAATTGTCCCAGTGAAGGCAGTGACTTCATCCTCCTAAATTTTATGATCTTTATGCAGTAAAATGTGATTTGAAAATATTTTCCCCCAAAGTTAAGATCTTAATGTGGTTTTTTGAAATACTACCTCTAGAAATCCCTGTTGATGGAATTTTACATGTGACTGACTAGTCTCAGTGTATGCAATTCTCCTGTAGAACAGCCCTTCAGCTGATGCAAACTGCATAAGTTGATTCAAATCAGTGTAGTTACACCAGTGGTGTTCATTCTTGTAATATTTGGTATCTTCTACATTGCTTAGAAAAACATGGTGTAAAGGGATTGGAAGGTAATGCACTCTCTTTTGTTCTTCTGTTTGTGGTATTTGGGAGAGAAAAAGATATTCACAAGTGTGAGAAGTGCAGCACGATGCCCCAGAATACTGCTCTAGGGCCCATAATTTTCAGGTTACTGATTTGAGATTAGGCTTTTCAAGCCAAACACTCACTTTTAATTTATTTTATTGAGCCAGTTTTTTGGTGTAGCCATGCCATTAACAACAAACAATGTAAGTTCAGAAAATCTGAAGAATGCTAAAAGCCTTTTTATAACCTTTATTTTCCTATCTCATACTAAAGCAAAGAGATCTGCGAGGCAAATGAAACCATCATGTGCCCTATGTGTGAACGCAATTGCACGTTACAAAAGCTCAATGAAAGCTGCATCTATGCCAAGGTAAGTATTGTCTTACTGCTATCAAGTTAATTTTTGTTTAAAGATCCACTTTCCTTGTGTAATGGCTGCCGTTGTTTCAGCAAAGATACCTGCAAAACAAGTTGTTTCTCTACAGAGGATTTTTTTCAGCCTTTGTAATTCATGTTTCTAACAAGAGCATGCTCTGAAGTGATGACAGATTTTTCTGAAACTTTTTTGCTTCTGTGACATTTCCTCCATAAATCCTTGCTCTTTTCATCAATTCATAAAGTCCCCAAGTAACTTTCCTTGGAAGGTTTTCCCTACTTTCCCTATAATTAACTTCTTAGTCTATTTCCCTTGCTTACTTTGTAATTGAATTTCTGCTCCTCCTAAACGAATTGTCTAGCATAATATGCCTGTAATGTGCTTCGCTCTGTCTGCAAGCATTTTACAAAACTAAATATTTTGCTACAAGACACTATCATTCAAACTTAAATAATCACAAGTACTTCTGTATACATGCAGTGTTTTCAAATGAGCAATGTATTTTGATGTGTGGTATGTTCATAATGCTGGAAAAGCAGACTTGTGTTTTTCTTGGAAATCTTCAGCCCATAAGATAAATCTTGCTCTGAAGCCTGTATTTATAAAACGTGATTGTCTCTGGGCCATGGCATTACAACACTGCAGCACTGTGAAAATCAATTTTTGTGTTGGATTTTGAAATTTGGTATAGGCAGGACCAATGTTGAGTAAAACATATAGCCTTGTGGCATCCCTTAACTTCAGGTCCTGTTATTTTAACATCTCCAGTTAATAAGAAGGGGGCTTTGTCTTACTTTTATTTACACTAGCATCCTGTGCTTAAATCATGCAAATTTCACATTTTAATGATTGTGAGAAATTAATTGCAGCAGAAAAAATTTGGAAGCTCATCCATCCATACTTCCGTGTATTTTCAAAACAATCTCCTTGAAACAAACTCAGATGATAACCAGGGATGATGAGCAGAAACCACTCATATTCCATCTTCACAGGCACCCTTTTCTGATGTTTGCAAATATTGTGGAAATTTGTGTAAGCTCCCAACTCTTCCTGCTGAGGCTTTTGCTCTGAAAAAAAGATTAACTTTAGATTGGAACACAGAAAACAGCTAGAAGTTGCCTCCTGTTGGGATTTGTCTGTTCTGGATCTCCCCCAAGTTGGGGAGAGTGAGACTTCTCTTTGCAAAGAAATAGGATTACCATCTGGGCACTCAAATTGCAAACAAAAAGGAGAAGGGAAGATAGGAGGTCAGTGAAGTTTTTTGTAACTCTGAGGTTATATATGAGGTTATATTATGTCTTTACTCACCGTGTTGCCTTTAAAGAAGAGTTCACTGCGCCTTCCCTTCTTAGCCTCTTTCTAGGCAGCGTCTGGTTCCCAGCAGGGGCTGTGATCCTGCTGGGTGCCGCTGTGTTGCTTAAATTGAGCTGCATGCACCCCATGTACCCAAACACGTGTCAGCACTGCTACTATGTCTGCACCCAAATTAGTGAATGAAAGTAACCTGTAATGTTAGAAAACTATAATCTGATTTCAAATCAAATGTTCCTTTGTACTTTCTGAAACACTGTTAGTAATATAAATAAGTGTAACTAACATATTTTAAAAATTAGGCATCAGATCTGCTCTCTGGGGGAAAGAGAACAGAATTTCGTGCTTGTTTTCATGTTCCTGAGGTGGAAATTGTCACGGTTTCCCTCTGCTTTTGTTGTTGTGGGAACATAACTTATTTCTCTGTTTTCCTTGAACACAACCAAGTGAAGTGAAGCGATCACACACAACCAAAGAGCTGACACGCAAGGGGAAGCTCTTGCCAATTCATTCAGGGTACTGGCACCCTTATTTTGGGATAACTCTTTTAATTCTTAGCCATTCAAATAGTTCATTGTATACAAGTACATAAGCATTGACTACAGAAAAGAGAGTTCCTTTACGTGAAGTTTTATCTCCCCAAAACTTCTTCTGTCATGGGACCTACCACCTATATATAAGGCCTTGTGGTCATACTTCACATTATTAAAACTGCTGTTCAGGTTTCTTACATTTAGTATCCTCCAGATTTCCTTTTAGAGAAGCACTTCAGACAGATATAGTGCCAGAAAAATCATATACTTCAAATGTTATTTCTGCCATGTTTTTTGTAAAGCTGGGGACAAAATACAAAGGATGCCTTTTTCCTTGTTGTTATTGCCCATTTCTTTCATCCCCTCCCTCTTTATTCTGTTTCCATTTAAAAGTGCCATGTGGAGGCAAAGTTTATAATTTAAGGGAAAGGCATGTAATATCTGAGTTCTCTTCTGAATTGCCAGATGCCCAAGCTGTCATTTTTATCCACGTTACATGGACTCTTTGATCCGTGGGCAATTAGTGTGCTATAGTTGGGCTCTCTGGGCTGGTCCTGCGCCCAGCACACCCTGGCCTCAGGCCCCAGGGATGGGTGTTGTTTCAGGGTGGATTTGAAGTGCCTGAAGTCTTGTATGATGATGACAGCATCAGTCAGGTATGCTGACGGACTAGCAGCACCTCTTACACTATTTCACTTCTGCTTAGAGGCCTCTGGCTAACACAAAGTCTCAGACTATGCATTTAGCCTTTAGTTCCGAGTGCTGAATGACTATAGCCCAGGAAGTCTTTTTTCAATAAAGACGAAGCTAGATGAGGAGCCAGATGCACATTTTCTACTTCTAGCAATGCTAATTTTGCTGGGTCGGGTTTTTGAATTTGTTTAGTTCATTTTGTATTTCCTTGAAAAGGTGCACTGTTTACTGAGCAGAATATCCAAAATCTCCTCCTCGCTCACATCTGCATTCAAAACTGGAACTGTTCATCAGGTTTATTGCACTGCTTTTGTTCACCTCTTGTGTGTTCAGTCTCATACCCATTATGCTTGTATTTTCCTTTATGGAAGCAAAACAAAAACAAATCAAAAGATATATTTCTAGGTACAATTGATTCCACTGTATGATTCATAAAGGGAATGTATTGGATTTATTGATATCCATTGCCAGATAGTCAATTCCCATTTCAAAACCTTAAAAAAAGAAAATAAAATCAGAACTGACATGCAGATAGAATATATGTTTTTAATTTAAATTCTCACAACGTTATAATAATTTTACTCAATAAGAAATAAAATAGAAGCAAGCAATACTGTTTCTATTAACTTCTCTGTTTTCCTGAGTTAATTTTCTTAACTTGCAAGGCTAAAGCAATAATGCCAGCCTTCTCTGGAAGAATGAAAATCTGTCAGCAGGATGAGTTCTCCTTGCAGCAAGCAGCTCTCACGGGAGCAGGTTAGGTCACCTGCCCCAGGCGGGCTGAGAGCCCTAGTGTCCTGGCACACCTCCTGTCCGGAACATTCCTGCTGGCCAGAGTAACTTCAGTAACTTAACCTTGTAAGCAAAAGTCACAGTATGGCAAAACTGAGTCTGGTTACCTGCACCTGCCCTTTCGCACAGGGATGGGTTTCTTTTCATGCCAAAAGCTTAAAAATATCTCCTTAGGTCATCAAGAGAGTCAACACTGATGAAACTGAAGTCTTTTCAAGAATACTCTGTTTCAGAGCATCCTGTTCTTATTTCCTCTCTTCAGATTCTAACATACATTTCTAACAAACTGTCTTTTGAAGAAAAAGTGTAGGCCCATTATCCCTGGATAAATTACAGTGCTGAAAATTGGCAACTTCAAATCTATTCAAAGTACATTGATCTTAATTTCAGCTTCCTAAATACTGTTTCATGTTGTGGCTTGAATAGTGGTTCTGGATTTTTGTAATATAAATTGCCATGTTTTCATAAGTGAGACATCAAATTTACCCACTCAGATGCTTAGAGTGATCCATAGGCATACAAAAACTAATTACTACTTATTTTTTGTTAGTAAGCCTTGGACTTCACAGCAGAATATCTGTTCTGCCCAAAAAATCTTACAACAAAAAGTAAGATAAGGGATAAATCCAGCAAAAAGGAAAACATTTACGAGCTGAAATTAGGTACACAATTTAGAGCTGTGATTTTTTGGAGACAATATTTGGAATTTATTTAACATTTGTGGGAGTTTATTGGCACTAGCCTTTTAAGATGGATAATATGTCAACAGTTGGAGATGCTGAGATACCTGGATAAAAAGGAGTACATACTATTCTTAACGTGCTGAGAAATTGCAAGATAGCTTGAGAGAAGAAAATGGAATCAAAAAAAGACATTAACTAAGTGATAAGCAGAGGATGAAAAGTTGTAAAGCAGAAGTTATTTAAGCTTACAAAAACCTTAAAAAATAAAATGTTGAGGTTAAATTTGACCCAACATATAACTCTGGAAGAATTTTTAGCCTGCCTGGGCACAGACAGAGAAGCTCTTAGAGTCTGTGAAACAAATAGACTGGAAATGAATGGAATGACAGTCTGGAAAACCAGAGTTCAAGTTATACTGAAACACAGGGTGGGACAAATCTTGGTAGAAGAAGCATTCAAGTAAGACTTCTTACTACAATGCTTAACTTTCAGTTTCTGCCACCAGTATTGTACTATGTGACTCTTTGGGCCAAAAGATAAGGTGGCAGTAGTATTTGTTCCTAATGTATTTGTTTTCTGTTCAGGTTACACATTTATTTGATAATGGAGGGACTGTCTTCTTTGCTATTTTCATGGCAATTTGGGGTAAGTACATTTTATTTATTTTGTACTTTTAGTTCACCTGACCCTTTTATATGATTACTGGCTGAAGGGAGATTATAGCTTTTCATAAAATTTAAAGAAGGATTATGATTTTGGTACACAAATTTTTTTTTCCAGCTTTCATCAACTTCAGTTTCTGTGGTAGTAGTGGGTGAAAATAATACCTTTATCATTAATGTAATGACTATCTTTAGCGTCTTAAATGTCTTTAAACCTGAATTTTATATCATGCAGACAGAAGTCTTTTTAGAGGCAAACTTGTAGGTTAATTTACTGATTTGGAGTCAATATAAAAATCATGTATTGTAGAGAATACTTACAGACTAAATGAGAATGTTTTTGTGGGATCTAATTAGAGGAAAGTGTTGCAGAATGGCTGCGGGAGCAGGGCCATGGATCCACAGAAGCATTGTACAAGCAATCCTCTTGTTAGCCTAAGTGTTTAGCATAAGTAGGATTTTAGCCACAGTAGGCCTCAGTGAGAACTGCCAGTTACGCTGACAAGGAAGAAGAGCCAAGGTCACACAGACCCTGCGAGAATGATAAACAAGGAGAGAGGGAGAGTGTCCTTCTGGAATGTTGGAGAACCTTGAAGCAGAAACTGCAAGTAGGAGGTGTATGAACATGTAATCTTTAGAAGCCTAGCCAATTAGCGTGTGACAAGTAGGCATAATTTACAGTAAGTGTATAAATATCTGAGCTATCCGAATAAACACTGGAGCTTGCTTTATCACTCATATTGAGTCGGCCGCATGTCTTCCCGGGCCCCTCCCGACAGGAATGTATAGAAATGATTTGATGTTAAGTTCTTACAGTGGTTTAACTATTTATATTCAAATTTTCTGTCTGAATAACTAATTACTTTCATTCTGACATCGTACACATCACATCATGGGGCAAGAAGTCATCAGGGTGATTAACCTGCAGAGTCCACTGTTGAACAGGAGTTACTGAGTTTTGCTTTTCTTAGAAGGTCAGTGTGATAGTGGCATGCAAGACAGATGTAATGGTTCCAGCATGAAATGCTTGATGAAATTAGCTTTCACTGAAGCTAATAGAATTTTGCTGCTGGAACTAGGAAGATTGGTATTGGAACAAGAGATAATTAATTTTACCAATGTAATTGTTTGTCTATGTAAGCCCTGAGGAAACAACATCAGTTCACGTACAGCTGTCTGAATTCAAGCCATAGTTTTACAATTTTAAATAGAGTCAAATGGCACTCCACAGCTTTATTTTTACATAATATGTATAACTGTTAATGATTCTAGCTTAAAGTGAAGGATGAACAAATGTCACAAATTTTGGAGGCTGGCCTGATAAAAACAAAAAACAATATACAACCAACAACAAAACATCAGAGGTACATAGACAACATAAGCACATGCACATACGTATGGAAATCATAATTAGATTGTTAAAAATTAACACAATATAAATATAACTGAAGGACATCCTTTGATTGCTTCCCTCGGTGATATTTCTTCATTGGTTCCTAATCCTGCTGTTACAACCTTGCAATCGTAATAATTAGTTTCATAAATTCCTAAAATACATTGCACTTAGTTATATGGTTACCAGCGTAGGCAGCACTGGTAGCTTCTTAGCATCTCTTCATCTCTATGTTCAAGTTCTCCTTAGAGAGAGCTCTTTCTATTTCCAGCTGAGACCAAGGTTCAAGTGTAAGGAGGAATTTTTGCTTATATAATTCTGCTTTACCATAATCAGGAAAGATGGCATAATACATGCTAAGGAAGATGAAAGCTGAACATTTTTTTTATTTTTTTTTTTTTTTGTTTCAAGCAGCAGAGTTGTACTCTTGCCTAATGCAGGTGAATGTGTCTCAGATTTTCAGTCTGCTGTCCAACACTCTGGATACAGTAATAGAACCAGTTTCTGGTTTTGATGGGAAGTGTGCTGATTTCATGACTGTCCACTGTAGGAATGGCAACAGTGCATGTATGCACTCAATTCTTTAAGATTTTAAATACTTTGAAATAAATACCTGTTTTACTCAGGTACAGTGTGACTTGCATTGTTTCTCTCTGGTGTGTGTGTGCAGATAATTTACATATCCAGTGAACCCTCATTAAAACCATTCACACTCAGTTAGTGAGATAATTCCATCCATGTGATTCACAGCCCCCACACTAAGTAAAACATTATAACAGAGTCATAGTAATGAGCACATATCCCATGTAAGTAGTTCTTTTCTCTGCACTTTATTTTCTTTATTCTATGCCTTTACAGGTATGCCTTTTTCATATTCATTCTATTTAGACATCTCTTGTAATTGAAAGCAGATAAACTATGCAATTATTTGCATTATACTGCCATAATTTTACTCTCTAGCTGGGCAAAACCTGACCATGCTTTTTAGGATATCTGTATTCCTGGCAGACACAATTCATTTCCTTTCATGTTAAATATTTATTCTAACTAACTTGTGCTGAAACCTTTTGCATCATTTGTATAGATCTAGCCTGAAATGCAAGCAACAGGTCAGTTTGACAGAGAAGTAGAAGCTTGTTGGTTTTTTTCCCTTCAATTTTAACTCTGTGTTGTCATAACCAAAGGTTAAATGTAGTCTGTTACTCAGTAGTTCTATACTCCTCAGCAAACTTCAAACCTCTGAGTAGTCCAAGTAAATCTAATTGTTTCTGTTGTATTTACTGAGAAAAGTGCAAATGTAGAGCGGGGAAGATAATGCCCTGAGTCATTCATTAGATAGGAATCCTATTGGGACAGAATAGTTTCATCTCAAGGTAGTTAAATGTGGATTTCTTTTTTTTGTATTGATGTTAAAATGTCATTGCAACCCTGGTCAGATTTTACTGTTACAGTGTCTGCATTCTTGACCAAAATTACACAGGGCAGAATTTGACCTGAGTGCTATTTGTTTATGTTATTCCTAAGGAAGCAGGTACCTTCCAGGAAAACTGTAAGTTGATCATTTAGTTACAAAGTGGAAGACTGGTGCTCTGCTACTGAGTCCTACCTGTTGCATATCAGTGTATCGTATTTTTCCTTTGCTTTTTTTTTTTGTTTGCACAGTAGTAGCTGTAAGGTAAGAGCAGTCAGATCATTTTGGGAAAAAATGAAAGCATGTAGATAACAAGCAACAGTATAATCTGAAGCAGACGTTATGGTGAAAGGTGGGATGGTGTCAGGTCAGCCATAGGAATGCCAACAGATGGGTTCCCTGCGTTGTCTTCCTCTGCCTTGTCTGCTGTGCCGGTTTTGTCATCCGAGGCATATCCAAAACTTGTATCGTATGGTCCAAGTGAGTTGTCTAAGTGGAGAACTGAAAGGATAACGTGATTATTTCTATATATTCCTTGAAAGATTCTTATCCCCACATGCTGAGTACCTCAGTTCAGTTCAGCAGTCTGTCACCTTTAAATCTAGTTAACATCTTCCTTACATATAGGTAAGCGAAAAACAAAGGCCTTGATTCATGATCTTCTGAGGGTAACACATATCACGGAATCACAGAATTGTCAGAGTTGGAAGGGACCTCTAGAGATCATCTAGTCCAACTCCCCTGCTAAAGCAGGATTTCCCAGAGCACATCCCTCAGGACTGCACCCTCAAGACTGTGGGTCTTGAAGGTCTCCAGAGAAGGGGACTCCACAACCTCCCTGGGCAGCCTGTTCCAGTGCTCTATCACCCTCACCCTAAAAAAGTTTTTCCTCATATTTGAATGAAACTTCCTATGTTCCAGCTTGTGCCCATCACTCCCTCCCCCCTCAACATTGTGTGATTACACTTTAATAGAAGTTCATATATATATTCATAGAGAAAACAAAAGCAATCTTCTTTTTAAACCTTTTAAAAATATTTTTACTCCTAAAGCCAGATACAGCTTCATCCCTTAATCTGTAATTGAAGTTGGATGAGCAAGGAATCTGTCCTTTTTCAGTTAATCAAAGTTTTGGAGAGCCTTTGAGCTTTAGTTTTGAATTCTCCTGTAATTCTTTGAAGAGAAGTTCAGTGATACTAGACATGATAATTCCTTATAATTTGGAGGTTAAAAAAAAATAACTTGTAAGGGGGAGGCAAAGTTCAGGGGAGAACTGGTAGAGCCAAAATATAAAAATAATAAAGTACTGTCAGTTGAAATGTAGTTTGACTAGAAGCTGATGATGTAATTCCTAATAATTCACTAGACTATTTAAACAGCTCTGTGCAGAATTTTAAAAAAAAATGTTCTTGTGCAAAGCACTTGTGCTGTTCCTTACCTGGGTCATTCCTTGTATCATCATAAAGCCGTCTGTGGGAAAATGACTCAGACCTTTTCTTACCACATACAAAATATCCAATCAGACCAATTAATATAGATACAAAAATGGCTCCTACAATGACACCAACTATTACTCCTCCTTTGTTGGTTTTCTCTAGGAGAGAAAGAATGAGAGAAGAGACAGTTAAGTGAGAATAAATCTGTAAGATCAGCTACTTCACTCTAGCTTTAGAGCAGTCAAAGGCTTTGTGGAATGAATTTTTTCACCGCAGATCTGAAACACTTTGCAGACTGTGACTAAACCAACCTCTCTGCAGAAACTCTCTGCCTTTATAAAAGAAAATAGACAGCTCCATCTGTGACTTCAAAGGGAATAACTGAGGCTTAAAATACCCAGAAGGCTAAAGGAGTTTTCAGTCACACCAAA
>VXBW01006477.1:194444-209815 GCA_013400375.1 Thinocorus orbignyianus
AAAAAAAAATAAAATCCTAAGTTTAATTACAGAATCAACCACTGTCCTTTCATTTTAAAAAATAAGCAGTAATTGCTCTTTGAATATGATTATTTGTAAGCATTTAAGCCAGCAGTTAAAATTGCAACCTCTGAATTTAAAGTGATTAAATTTTAGCATACTGGTTCTTGAGTATGCAGGTAAGAAATCCAATAACGCTTTCTGCACCTGTTCAGTTAGCTAAATAACTACATTCTTCCAAGTTTTTCCTCACCTTTCAAAAAACTTTTCTTCAAAGTTTTCTGATTTTTTTGGAACTGAATTTGCTCTCTCACCCCTCTTCCTTTTCACTCGTGTTATCCAAAAATCAGGTACATTTTAATTATTAGAACTATGATGGGAAACATGGAAGTCTGATGCTCCTTCAGTTCTTAGTACAAAATGTGCTCTGCTGGATATGATGGATAATCCTTTCAGTCCTGTGTTAAAAGCTTGAAAGCTAATTAATGGCAAAAAACTGCTGTGTCTTCTAATCTTCCCCTTTCTTTTACAGAAGGCCTGATTCAGAGCAGCAGGATAGAAAAGGGCCGTGACGGTTTTATGCTCCATTGTTTTCCCATGCATACTCAACTTGATAATTAAATGCATAATGAGTAATTCATTTGGAAGTATTTATAAGAAGTCATCTTTGGTCACAGAAGTTTTAAATAAGTTGATGTGTTTCACATTTAAAATGTTACTTCTACATACTAGCTTTGTAGGTCTACTCCAGTGTAAATGGGCAGCAGCTGTCATTAGGTTCCCCATTCTTGAAGTGTTAAACAAACAAATAAACAGCAAATAATTTTTAAAAATATTTTTTCTTTTGGGTGAGTATTTGTTTTTATCTGTACTAGGTCACACTAGTGACTAGTTCATGTGTCTTGCAAAGTCTCCTGTTCAATGAAAAAAAGTTTTGATTTCAACATGATGATTTTATTAAATCAGTTGGACTTTAGTGAGGTACTTACCCTCATTGGCATCTTTTGAATTAGGTGTTGCAGTAGAATTGTTGCTAAAATTATGATTCAGAGCTGTTGTCTGCTGAGTAGGGTTGAAGTTTGGTGTAGGACTGTCCTTTCTTGCCATGGGTGATGTCAGAGTGGTACTGGTGGGGAATGATGCAGTGGAGTTGATTGAAGGTTGATCACTGGGGAGTGCAACAGCTGAAGGGGTGCTGTAGGTGAATGTGGAGTTACCTGGTGTCACTGTGGAGGTAGAAGCAGTTGCAGCACTTTTGGTCACTCCAGAAAGGTCACCCACTGATGTGAATGTTCCTAGAGACATGGGGTTTCTGCTGAAGTTTGTGACAGAGTTATTTCTTTCACCTTTTGATACCGTAGTGATACTTGAAGATAAAGGGGTGCCATCAGTGGACCTCAGGGGTGTGCTGTTTGGCTGACTGCTCATCTCTGCTCTTTCTGTTACACTTTCTTTGGCATTGGCAGTTGTTGGTGCAGCTTGGCTGGAGGTAGGCGGATTTATGTCAGTTGTCAATGACAGAACGAATGTGTGCGAAGCTGGTTGCACTGTAGACTGATTGTTGTCTGTAACTGAGTTATTTCCATTATTTATTTCATTTGCTCTTGCACCCACAGTATTGCATTTGTTCCACTGTAGCCTTACAAGCAGAAAAATTACAATTACTGTACAGGAGGGCTGCATGGTATTGACTTCAAAGTTTGTCTCGTTATGTAGAGAACCTGAAAGAAATTCACTTTTATCGATTATTTCATTTTGCAAAACAAAGCTACCCAGTTAAGACACAAATAAGGTGGTTAAAAACTTGGTGTTCTGCTGTAGAAGTCCCAGTAGTTTACCAAATGTTGATTCTGAAAACTTTATTTCCTTGACTGCTAATGACTTGAAGAATGACCTAACAGAGTACTGATGATTACCAAAAGCCTTTTGGAGAAGAAGATTCCATGTTTCTCTAAACAGGCCTCATACTCAGAGGGGAATAATTCAAAACCACTTTGCTATAGAATGAGGTAATGATACATACTTGGATGGCACGCTGGAGGCAATGTTTTCTCGGCAGGGGGCAACTCTAAGAGCAGACTAAAGAGTTATGCTCCATTGCAAAGAAATGTAATTGTTACAATTAGCCCTGAAAGTTGATGGATAGCATTTTGTGACCCTGAGCTATGAGTGTAATATGAATGCTGCCAGGAGCAAACTGAAAACTAAATCAGTCCAGGGGTTATCGATTATGTCGAATTTGTATGGAAACTTCTTTTCATATAGGAGACTGGAAGCTGTATATTACGCATTAATTTTTCAAATGTTAGATTGAAAAGGAAGATTAAAACTCATCTTGAAATCACATGATGGTAGCAGGTATACTGTTTGCTATATCTAGGGGATTTTGGCAGAGGGGGTTGTTTTTTCTACATGTGAAACAGGTTGAGATCATGCAGTTTTTAACTCTCACATATAACCTCTCATGTGACAGCACAACAAAAAGTGTAATAAGTTACATCTTCAGCATCATTAATTAATTAGATATTCATGTATGTGGGTACTTCACCATCTGAAGAAAGGAGATGTACCCGTGGAAAAAGTAACTATCTGTTTCATATTCAGCCTTATGCTTTTTTCTATAGGTGTCTTATTCTTTTGTTTGTTGGTGTGGGATTTTTTTGTTTTTTCATTTAATTGTGTATTTTCCCCAGGTTAGTTTCTTTGTATGTAACACTCTCAGAGCAATGGAAAGTGCACATACAGTAGCAGTAGATAGCAGTCAGCTATGAGTAATGTTATACCATTGAGTAGATGATAATTAAATATCACATCATTGTATCTCATTTTGGCTTTATTCTTACTTCTTTTGTGGTCTATTCTTATGTGTTTTCTGTGTTTACTAATTAGAAGGTGGTACCATTACCTGAAATGCATATGTAGTTATGAAACACCATTCAATCTGCTTATTAATGTATGGTCCACATCTCCACAGTGCTTATTTCCCAAGCTGAGGTCAGTTATATGGCAGGAAGGACCTATACTTGGAAAACACTTGTAACTAATTAAGAAACAAATAAGAGAAAACTTCTACTTCAGGATCAGTCAAACCAAGGATAACCACTCTGATCCCCAAAATAGCAAGCCAAAGAAAACCCCTGTGGACTTATGTTTTCAGTTTGAATTTATAGGCCTTCAGATGACTAGGAAGTGCCATGCAATGTGAATATTAGCTTTTGGTTTGGTAGTATCAATAATAGCTGCAAAACTAAAGAACAAAACCTTGCGTATTACAAAGTTCTCACACACATGCTTTCATTTTAATGGTATTACTGTTTTAATTCAGTATCATGGTCTTTCCTTCCATGTATCATTATATGAGTGAACAAAGTGGATTTGGTCATATTGCTTATTATGCCTTTGCCGTAACTAAACTATTTAGAGAAACTACACTCAATTCCGTTTAACTGTAATCTTCATTTAAGAGCAGTGGACAAAGGAGTCAGTATTGTTGCTGAACAAATTCATTGTAATTTTTATCGGATTGGCTTATTTTCGTAACCTTCTTCATGGGAGACCATAAAGAAACCTCCTTGCTTTGAAGAGCGTGGATTCTTAGTTCTCAGACTGTGAACTGCTGCCTGGAAACCCTTTTGTGTGCAATAATCAACTCGTCTTTTTCTAGTGCAACATTAATATTCATACAGTTTAGAAAAACATTGAGCTTCTTTAAAATACTCATTGCCTTAACAATATCAAATTATGCTATCGAGGTAAAACAGCAGTCCTGTAGACTAACTGAAATTTGCTGAAGGGCCCAAACTTCAAATTAGCTGGCGAAGTAAGTGTTTAAGGAAGCTGTGAACAGTTTATTAGTGAAAAAACAAATGCATCTCATTTTTTGATTCACTGGTATTCACATTGCTCAACGCCAGCTCATCAACAGTGCATCAACATGGGATTAGGCTGCAGTTCAGTTACTCAGATTATCTCTACCTTGGTTTAGCATGAACAAGAGTTTTTGGGTTTTTTACGTAGAATCATCACTACCATGTTTCTTCAGTGGATTTTGCACTCTGCATTTGTTTCTGTGCTGCTAGAGTCAAATTTCATCTGAAACCTATGATAGCTGGGTAGAAAAACAAAAATAAAAAAAAAAAGCCAGCTCTGATAAAAAAGGGGAAGACTAAAATTTCTCCTTTGGTGTTTGGCTTTATGAAGAGATGCAGTGGTCCCTGTTGGAGGAACTCACCAAGGTGTGAATACGATTTCCCATAAATGTGGCCCTCCAGTGTGAACCTGACTGAGGATGTACTGATTGTGTCTATCCTGGAAAATGTGTAGCCCAGTTGCAAGAGATATGTAGTGGTGCTGAGGACTTGATATTCACTCTTCACACGATTCTGGAGGGATTTATTCTGAATTTGCCATAATCCATCCCCATTAACCCTTTGAAAGTTGTATTGATATGAATTAAAATGCTAATGTAGCTGTAGCCACATTGAAGGGACTGTGGTTTTATGACACCAACTTCTCTATTTTAATTGAAGTAAATTGGAAAAAGAGTACAAAAATCCTTGTTAGTTTATTATTAATAAAGATTAAACTTGCTTTACAGCAGAAAGTATGCAATATGAAGCTGCTGGTGTACATACGTGAACATCTGCATGCCTACACTCTGGGTGAAGCTCTGGTCCCATTCAAATCAACCTCCCCTGGGTCTATGGGCTTCACCATGAAGGTTGCATTGAGATTACATCTGGCTTTGTGTTTTCCTTAAACTGCTCAGAGTTGCGCTGAATATTTCTGCAACACAGGAAAAAGACCCACCCTAAAAGTTTTTTATGTGGTGATTTTCATTTAAATATATATCCAGCGGTACATTAAGCACTTAAGAGCAGATTTTTGGCATGCTAAAGTAATTGTAATGTGTATTTCTTGAACATAACCCAGCACTTGCCAGTGGTAGGTGTAATGTCTGAAAACTCTCTACTGTCAAGAAAATTATTTCAACTTCTTAAGGGTAGATACTACAATCTTTAGGATTATAAATTCAAAGGACATTCTTTTGCATGTCAGTAAATTGAATATTGCACTGTTTCCTTCTATTAGAATAGTGGCTAGAAAGTATTTTAATTTATGTAACAAACAGTGGCATAATGAGCAAATTATTAATACCTCTTCTTTGTTTCTTGTGGTTTGGAGTAACACGATCATATTTGCAGAGCTTTCACACTGTGGTTTTAAAGCCTCAGAAAGCAGCTTATTTTTACCTTTGCAGCAGTGATCCAAAAATAGATGGGACAAATATAAAGCAAAATATAGAGAATTTATATTCTAGAATTCAGAAAGAAATGACAGTAAATGATGATCCCAGAACTGTATTGGGGTTTTGCTCCCATGCCTCTTCACTCTAAAATTTAGATTGCCCCCCAAGGATGAGATACTTCTAAATTTAATGAGCAGTCACTATTAAATTTTCAAGCATAAGTGTATTTCAGTTTTTGTACTGAGAAACTAATTTTTAATTTTATAGTGAATTATAGAGAAATATAAATATGAATTGTATTCTATAATTAATATTTCCCCTCTGTTGCTAGCTAACAACATGACAATCAGAAGTGCACTGGCTGAGCTTCCTAAATGTGTATTTCCTGTTCTTTTTTGGTGTAACTAAACTCAGTAAAAGCAAGAGCAATGTAGCAATACCTTTTCTTGCAGAAATTTGGTATAAAGTAGCATATGCAGAATATTTCCCTTCACCACCACCAGTCCCCCCCAGCATTTAAAATGGGCTCTGAAACGACTCTGAGAAAATTAATACTTGCTTGATAAGAGACAGAAATAACCCATAAAGAAAGGTATCAATTGGAGTGAAATACTGTCATTTTTCATGGTTCCTACTTCTTTGCTTTAATGTTTGAA
Source organism: Thinocorus orbignyianus (assembly GCA_013400375.1). Classification (NCBI taxonomy): domain Eukaryota; kingdom Metazoa; phylum Chordata; class Aves; order Ciconiiformes; family Thinocoridae; genus Thinocorus; species Thinocorus orbignyianus. Next base: position 200,349 of record VXBW01006477.1, read on the forward strand.
TTGCAAAAATATTTATTTTTTTTAAAATTACTTTCTCAGGAATACACTCTTAATTAAATTTTGGCTACAACAGCACTGATTAGCTTTCCAAACACTATATGAAAGATTATTAATTGGATCCACTAATAAGCATAAAAACTGTCTCAGACTTACCTTTGAGCTCTCCAAAATATGCAAGAACCTGTTGAAATACTGCTCTGGCCCCGAGTGCAATGAGTCTGTCGGGAAGAGGAGAGCACAGGTACTATCAAGGTGACAGGGTGTCACCGGTTGGGAACGCGGCGTGCAGGCGAGGTGAGGTGGGGCAGCTCTTCGCTGGGAACCAGCCTGACCAACCTCGCCGCTGTCATGACCCACCTCTGTCATTACAGAGTCCACAAAGATTGCAGTATTTATGGTAAAGTGGGGAGGCAGTACTTATTGCCTAATCCTTTGAAAGTCTTTGAACTGGTGTTTCAGAAGGGCAACTTGTTTTCTATAAACTATAGAAGTTTTTGTTTCGTGTACTAAGCAACTATTCATTTAAAAAAAGATAGAGTTTTTGTTATTGCAGAGTTTACTACAGTATACTTTGTGAGATGAAAACTGGAAAAGGTGTACCTTCTACAAAATAGAGCAGTAAAATGTGCTTTATTAAAAAAAGCGTGCTGCTAGAGGTGGGTCTGATCCTATCTCCAAATATTTTCACAATTGCAATAATTTAGGATAACAATCTAAATTCAAATTTTCTGTATTTGTGAGATGTCATTATTTTTTACTTTGGGATACACAACCAGATAGGGATCTGAGTGTGACAACTCTTAATCCTTGCTTTAGGTTTTATATAAACAATACTGGATTAAAGTAAGAATGAGGAAGTCAGGCGTGTTATATGTAACTTCTAACATGCCAATCTAGTAAACCTGTGATTTATTATTTTTTTTAATCTTTTATGTATATTTATTCTAGGCTGGCATGTCAAGAGCAACTCAAAAATGTTTCTGTTATTATGTGACTGACTGAGTGGAATGCCACAATGTTGTTACCGGTTTCCACTTTAAATTTTTAAGGAATCAAGTGCAAATACTATTTTGTAACATGTCCTCAAGATAAGTGTTGAGGGCATGGCATATACAAGAGCTGCTTATGTGGGAGCAGCTAGTAGTGTTTTCATGAAAATATAGCAGTAGACATGTAGAAGGTTTTCTGTAAAATGGATCGAGTTCTACCCTTTCCAATATCTCTTTTGGGGAAGTAAATTATTCGTGTGGCGCGAGGTGGGGCAATCTGTGAGGAGGGAGGATGGAATATGATAGAGTGGGTTTGGCTTTCTTTGGCATCTAGCATTCTGCTGAAGGAGATTTTTTTGCAGTGTGGATCAACAAGCTTCCAGCTCATACCTGTTGCTGTGTCTGGGTGGATGTGCATCTACCAGATTGACCATGAGCACCACGAATTTGTGTCCAAATTTGGATCTTATGCAGCATTAACCAAATGAGAAATGATATCCTAGGGTCAGCAATATCCTGCACACCAGCATGCACACATTATGGTGCTGAAAAGCCACAGATATGAATATATCTATGAATATATCTACGAATACATACATAATATCTGAAAATAGCAAGACCTTAAATACATAGGCTGCAATTCCATTAAAGTATATCTATTACCGTGTTGTGAAAGTCATACCCTTTCAGTGCTGCCCTCAGCCTCAGCGTGGGGCTTGGGAAAGTGCACTCACTCTCTCTTATTTATTAGCAGTTTCATTCATCTGTTAGGAAAAGTAAAAGCTGTTTACCTGAGTGACTTAATGCCTAATGGAAGATGCTGTGTTTGTGACTCAGTTCTTGGCTGAGCGTGGCACACCTGCAGTGTGGTGGCAGGGTGCTGGCGGTGAGTCCTGGCCCGCTGTTCCTGGAAGGCAAAACCTCCAGAGGTAGAGCCCGAGAGTGAACAGATTTGGAGCTGTGACCATATGGAGAGAAGGTGGTACAGAGTGCCCCGGGGGTGGGAGGTGAGACTAAGCCGCCATTCAGCTGTAGCCTGTATTTATTAAGCAGCAGTTTCAATTCTGAAGAGTGTGTCTCAGCAGTAGGTGTGGTACCAAATGTGTAGGATTGGTTTTATTGCTGTAAAAGAGTCTGACTGAATTAAACTGAAGAAGTAATTTAGCAGAGTATCCCAAAGGGGCCTGTCTGTCCAGGGCTAAACTCTGGGGATAGGCAGAGGAGACAGTCCTCTGCCTCCTTACTGAAAATGCTCTTTGCCACAAATTTTTAGGGAAATATACACACCATTCATTTTGACAGTGGCTTACAGAATATTTGGAAGAGATGTGCTCCCATGATAGTTTTGGGGTCCTGGTTTTGTTTGGGTCTTTTTCTTTCTCTACTCTCTTCTTTCCTTGCACAGCATTTAAGAGTGACCATTCATCATTTCTTCTTGACAACATCAAACTTACATTATACTTAGGATTGTAGCAACACACAACCATTCTTTCCTGTCTGTATTAACCATCAAGCATCATTCTTGTCTTCTGAAAGGTTAAGAACTGTGAAACACATACCTAGAGATCTTAGTTTTTCATCAGTGCAAGTACTGGCACTGTAAGGGCAGTAAACATAAGATAACTTAAATAAGAATTAAACTTCTGGAAGTGTACAACAGGCAGAACTGCAGGCTGTATTGCAGAGCACTGAGTAACAAATCCCTAAATGAGTAGGTCTATACTAAAGTGCTGGACAAAAAAAAGGAGGTACACCATATATTATGGGATTTAAAATCAGAACGGCAATATGAGCTGTAAAATAGGAAGCAGTGTGCCCTGGAAAAGACAGGAGAGGAGGCACCAAATAATGTTTTCTGTAGGAAACTGGAGGCTTGTATATGACCTTTTAAACTCTAAATTATTCAGAACTATTGAGCAGCAGGATTAGGCAGGAAGAAACTGCCCAGTCAAAGCAATGTTAGAACATTAATGTTCTCATCTTGATGTTCAAAATGGATGGATTAGTCATCTGTTGCATGTCTTATTTTTCTGCAGAAGTAATTTATAAAAGTCAAGGCTTAGCATTTTCAGAGCGGGGAGATGGGGGTAAGAGATGAGTCAGTAGGAAGTGCACAGCAACTGGGAGTAGAGGGGCTTGGTTGCAGAGAGAGCAATTGGAGATGGGTGGCGTTATGCAGAATGATACAGTAAAATAAAGGCAAGCCAGGAAGGATCCAGGCTTTCAGATACTTGAATTTCAAAATTCTGATGTTTTTTCAGTCATTTAGACTAGAAAATTACAGCAAAAGAGAAGTTTTGTGAAATTTTTTTTTTCCGAACATGCTGGGGTTTTTTTTATATGTACTTATAGCTTTTGACACTATTTTCTCGGTAGCCTTGTAGCACAGCAAAATGTCCATGAATTCCTTTCTACTGTGTGAAAGGGAGTATTGCAACACTTAGGAGCTCAGGTGAGCCTGGAAAAGATGCTTTAAGTTAGCCTCACTTGCTTCATCTATATGGATTATTTTCTTGATCATTGCAATATCTAATGCTTCATGTACAAAAGTAGCATAAAAGTAATAATTTATTATTATTTTTATTATTCATATTACAGTAGAGCCTATTATCCTTGCTGTAGCAGAGCCTGAACTTAGAGACAGATCTTAATTTAAAGAATAAGCAAGTTATCCCAGATCTGAGGGGACAGACAGAATGAAATAAATAGCATTATAAGATTTGTGTATATTCAACTGAGGACACCATTTGTCTGCAGTCTAGTATTATGTTTAGACCACAACTGCCTCGTTTTATTTCCAAAATTACAACGTATATTTACACAAGCTAAAATGCTTCCCAGTTCAAAAAAGTTGTAAGTATTTCAATAGCCCACCCTTCTGTATTTTCTTCAGTAATGGCACTGGGGGGGGGAAGCCTCTAATTCAATTGCTTGCTTTCAGTTTCTCTGACTTAGGTATTTGAAGTCAGTGGGGTTTAAAATTCCTTATTTTATTCCCGATAACCGGGGCACTTCCTTAATTTCTATTACCTTGGAGTGTAACTAAGTGAATTATTTCATTCCTGCAATTACAGACATAGCACCTTTGGCACAGGGCTAGTAGATATCTTGGGTCTGCTTCCTAGAGCATCCTGAACATGCAGAGGAGCACCCAACACCATGTTTTGCAGAATGTGTTGCATTTCTCCTACCTATTCCATCACATAAGGAAAGTATTGTTTGGTTTGTGTATTGCACGGGCTTACCTTGCTCCTGAGTCCTTGCATGTTGGGAAGGGACTTCTCTTGCTTCAGTGTCTTCAGTAATATTTCTGAGTCTCACACTACACTGGTTGTGATAGCACTTCCAATGATGGTAGGAAAAGGTTGTTTCACCCTTGGATTACTCAAGTGCTGGTGTGATAGGAGAGCTGTGTGCCATTATGGTTAGGAGCACCCGAAACATAAATGAAACCTGTGGTGAAGACAAGATCCATGCTTGGAAGAATGAAAAAACATACTACGTAAAATATTCAGGGACGAGTTCCTTTCATTCAGCCATCCATTATTATAGGTAGTGGTAATGGTGAACTTCTGCTAACTTCTAGTCATTGGGCTTTAATGGATATATGGATAAATACTATATATGCGTATAGATAAAGTGATGATAACCATATATAAGATATATATATAAACGCAATAAGATGTTAAACATAGTACAGAAATAGGTAGAAATGTGAGACTATCCTATTCAGCTTGAGTTAGAAATCCTTCTTCTAAGCAGCTGGCTTGCCAGAAGGAAGCAAATTTTCGCACTCTGTATTTGAAATCACTGTTTTCCGGGCAACAGTTGGACAATCCTACACTTTGTCAGGAATCCCACCAAAGCAAGGCTAACTACAGTGTTTGGGAAAGTGGGACTTAACTGATTGGTTGTAATTATTTTTATAGGACCTACGGAAACCACTAAGCACAGAGAATCTGATTATGATCTCACACATAGATTAGAAATAATTGTTTAAAGAAATACTTTATTGGTGAAGCTACTCCAGTATAAAGCTGGTATAGCTGGGAAAGAAGTGAGGTTGTCTTGGTTAAAACTATAAAATTTGGCTCTTTAGTAATAGATATATCCTTGTTTCTTCAAGGAAAGATGTTAAACCATTCGAGTTTTGAATAAAATTAAGAAAAAAATTAAGCAAAATTATGATCTAAAAGGGATGGCAATATCTCATATTGCCATGTGCCTGTCTCTCCTATGCAGATATAGCAGACAGCAAAAAAAAAAAAAAATAATTCTTAGATAAACATTATAAAATGGTGCTCCAATTTTAACAGTGGTTATCCTGAAGTTACTTACAGTTTTCAGAATCTATGGGGAAAACAGCCAGAAAGTGGCTAATGACAGTTACCATGTTACGTATTTCTGATTTTCTTGAGATGTGCGTGGCCTTTTTTCTTTCTTTTCCATAATTAAAATGCGGTTGATCATTTCCACAGCTACAGTCTTTCTAGAGTTTTGGAAAAGACGGAGAGCTGTATTAACCTATGACTGGGATCTCATAGACTGGGAAGATGAAGAGGTAAGACTAAACAGAAGTAAACCTGTAAACCTTGCTACCAGCATAATTTAAGTGTAACTAGCAATACTTATTGTATGCCAGTAATCTGAATTAGCAATTCAGATTATATTTGCATTTATAGCACTAGTTGCAGAATAAACAAGTATACTTGGGACTATACAAGGATACTTTGCCTTCTCCAACTAACATTGTAATTCCAAATATAATTCTACATTTGTTAAAAATACCCTTTGAAAAATTGAGTGGAAATACTGTATGTGCAGAGGACAGGAGCTACTACTGGTATCAGCACACATGCCTTTCAATCCTATGGTTTCTTATTCTGGAAGTTCCTAATCCTGGTTAAAAGCAGGATCAGGACAAGGAAAGGGACAGAAACTAGGTTTTATATACCTCGAGAGACATAACTGATCCTTTTACATTCTTCTATCAGCATCAGCAATGACCAAATTCTTTTATTTCTTTACTTCATTAATCACTAATGATTTCTAGTCTGTTGATAAAGACTTTATCCTTACTTGTTTTATAGCTTTACCTAGACACATAATTACAAGCTTGTGGTTTTTAATAAATGTTTTCATATCACAAAAAGCACCATCATAACTGACACTAATTGTTTTCTTATCAGTTTCTGCAGAGAAACTACTGTTTAAGTCATTATTGTGACCCATGATCCTTTTAATAACCTCACACAGTGAGGAAGGTTGTTATGGTTTATTTTCTTTGTTGGTCTCTGGCACTGTTTCCACAGATTTTCAAAAGAGCAAATTACCCGGAAATTTGAGTTGGAGCATTATAAAAAATATAAATTCCCTTCTTTATAACATAGATATGTTTGATTTTTTGGTACTTCAGTCAACTTAGTAACAAAACAAATGTCATTCCAGGAAGAGCTGCGCCCCCAGTTTGAAGCTAAGTATTCCCAAGTGGAAAGAGTCAATCCCATCACAGGAAAACCTGAACCTTTTCAGCCTTTCCCTGATAAGCTCAGTCGACTGATGGTGTCTGTCTCAGGAATATTTTTCATGGTAATGTTTAATAATACTGGAGTTGTTGTACCTTTAATCTTATTTTGAGGTAAATGCTAACACAAGTCATGAGTGCATTCATTAAGGTTAGTGGATTTACCTAATATAGGCAAAACTGATTGTCTCAGCCTTACTGCTTGTTTATGGATCTCTTTTAAAAGATGTAATATATTGTAAAAGAACCATAAGGAAATGCTTTAGTTCATCAATCTAGTATTTTCGTTCTCTTAAAGTCTGCTCATGCAAACAAATAACAATCTCTAAAACACTTGTTAATTTATTAATGCGATGGAAATTATTTACGATATGGTTTGTTTTGTTCTAATATCTCTATTTATAAACACTTACCTGTAGATTTCACTGGTCCTTACTGCAGTGTTTGCAGTTGTGGTGTATCGTCTGGTAGCCATGGAACAGTTTGCTTCTTTCAAGTGGTATTTCATCAAGAAGTATTGGCAGTTTGCAACATCCGGCACTGGAGTCTGTATCAATTTTATGATCATCATGTCACTGAATGTTGTAAGTCTTCTTTTTTAAAGGAGGGATTAATGTAAAAGAGTAATTTTTTCAAGGTTATTGAGTTTACTGTGTATCAGATACATACATGTTCTTGGTTATTCATATAGCAGTGCCTGAAGCTAGTATTTCAGGGGAGTTTCCTCTTCTAATACTGTATTTATTTCTCTACTGCCGGCTTAATTTGTCACTGCATGTCTTTGCTTATGTCACTGAGTCACAGTGGTACAGACTACTGCTTTCTACCTTTCTGGTTTTGTTTTGTACATTGCCTTTTACAATACATCTCTCATCTAAATGGAACTACATTATTTTCTTGGCTGAGAATTTTCTTTCTGTTTTTTTTTTGTTTTTCAACTGATAATTTTGAATTCTTCCTTTCTTATTTAAAACACAGCTGTGATAACCAGTGTTGCACAGTCCTAGAACTGTGATACATAACTTTGGTTTAAGCTTTTCCTGTCATGTAACAGCGTAGGTTTAAACATTTATTGCATAATGTACATTGATATAAACTTTATTGCTTCCACTGCAATAACATTTATCATTTTTCTATTCGCTTGTGGTTACAAACAGGTCAAAAGAAACCATAGCACAGCAAACAAGGGCTTTTAATTCTGTTAAAGACATTGTGCACTCACTGCAACAAGAAAGCACTCTTCAAAATAGACTGTCATTATTTCTGCTATTATATATGATAATTCTAAGTCATAAAAAGTACATTCAAGTGAACAACCACACAAAAGCTATTGAAAATAACATGCTATTAATAGTAAATATTAAGGAAATATTTTTCAGAGTTGGTAACTACCTTGGGCTAAGCATCCTTTATGATAATCAATATGGAGGCAGGTAAGGAAACTTTAGGGTGCTAATAGGTTTTAATTAGGATGCTGATGCCCTCAGCTGTATGCACATTCATGCAAAGGACAACTGTATTGTGTAAAGGCTTTTGCCTGCTTTTAGATCAGCAAGGTTTGTTCCTGAAGTTAGAGGATAAGCACCCAGATGCTCATTAAGAGAATGGTTGATACCTGATTGCTCTTGATTTATCTTTACTTATTTAATCTGTATACATCTGTATACATCCATATATACATTTATATGAATACAGACAACAGGACAATAGAAGTATTTATAGGAAACTATAAATCCACACACACTTAGAGAAGGGATATCACCCTCCCTTCTCTGTCCACATACCTTGATGCTGTAGGGCTACAGAACACCTGTGCATTTGATGCTTGTTTTCATTCTGGATTTGACATCGCAGCAGGCAGCATGTACTGTACTTACACCATCTCTTATTTCTGTTTTAGGTATATGAAAAGGTTGCCTATCTCCTGACGGACTTAGGTATGTAGGTCTTTGCTAGCTGTATGGTTCTTGTTAGCTGTAGCGTATACCTTTGTATTTCCATAAAACAGAGTTTTGAAAACTACACATAGTACAATTCTGGCATTTTCCTAAGCAAGTGAGAAATATCAGAGAAAGTAATAGCATGATTTTTTTTCACTAAGAAAATAATAGAAAAGAAAGGAATTTATTCTTTTACATCTACTTTTTTATGTTTTGTAGCATAAATTGAAAAAAAACTGTCATATGAAACAAAAATCAAAACATGTTCTCTCTTAGAATGCTAAAACATTTTTTCCAAATGCTTGCTTATTTTTATTACAATTTTTTTTAATTTGAACATTCATTGGGAAAAAAAATGGGTTAAGGCAAAATGAAGTCATAAATTTTAAAGAAGTTCTAATTCTGTCACGTTCAAAAATTTATACTGAAGCCACTAGTTGCGATTCATTCTCTAGCTTAAAGAAAACGGGAAAGCAAAGACAGCCTGCTATGGGAATAGGTTACCTGTGCTTAAATTCAACGGCTCCCTCTCCTGGTTAAAGTATTGAACAGCACGCATTAAACAAGATACTCAAAACTTTATGTTTAAGGTAACAGGCAGTTGAACAGGTTAGATTCGGTTTGTATAATCAACTCACTCAAATTATTAAAATATTTAAAAATATTTTTTCAGATCCCACTGATTTGTAACCGTATTGTTACAAACCAGGGTATGGGAAAGAAAATAATGATTTCATTTTAGCATACAAGGTGATTTCCCCCAAATACGTGAAAGATTTTTTTTAAAAAAAAAAACTTCATTAATTTAAACATGATGAGAGCATCAGATGTTTGAGCTAGGTAGCTCACTTTGTCTTATGTCAAAGATAAGGAGGATGTCTTAACTTCTGAGGAACAAGTGTCCATATGTGAAGCTACTGTCCTGTACTTTTATATCCTAATTTAGTTGTCATTAGACCAAAGTAATAACATAGTACAAATTTTAACTGAAAAATCATAGAATCTTAGAATGGT
>VXBW01006480.1:0-10016 GCA_013400375.1 Thinocorus orbignyianus
CCCTCTCATTGGTTGAGAAGTCATAACTCACATACTTCCTGACCACTTAACCTGATTCAATTTGCACCTTTTTATCTCCCATGCCTAGGGTTAGTTGCTTCATCCCCTTTGTCTCCCTTGCCCAGTCAACATCTGCTAACCAATCACAATAGTCAATAGTACAAAGGTATTGGAGATTTTATCAAGAAAGGCCAGTCATGAGTCTTTGCTATCTCAAGGTGCCTCTCAGGATGTATATTCTGTCCACAAGATATAAAGTAGCTGAAACAAAACTTTAAGTCCGTTTCTCACAGATGAAAGAAGCATCTGGGTTTTACGTTTTTATTAACTTTTGCAGCAATTACTGCCTAGTCTTCCACTATATGATTTTTGCCTCTAATGGAGATGAAAAACTTTGAAGCAATTAGAAATGAAGTAATCATTCTGTAAACTGTCAATAATAAGTTTCATAAATGAGCATTGATAAAGCTGCTCTGGTGGTGAATAAGAGGGAGAAGATAACACAGAAAGATTTTCATGTTTATGTTTAGTTGTATAAACTGTATATGCTTTGGATGGGTTGATGCAGAGATTAAGAGTGCATATTGAACCTGGGGGGGGAATAAATCATAGTACCCCTTTTGATATTGGTAATAAAATGGCAGATGAAATACGATGTTGATAGATGCAAAATTATGTATATTTATAGTAGAAGTCACCTGACAGTATGGATGCATGGATAGGCTCTAAAATACTGTCAGTGCGCAGGAAAGGGAAAGAGGATCATTTAAAATGTCATCTCAACCCCAACAACTGTCAACAAGTTTGTAATATTAGTGTAAAAATGAGATTTTCATTTTTCCTTGTTTAAATGCAAGGTTTGCTGTTCTCTTAAATGCTACATTTTTGGTTGCATCGTTTCAAAGAATATTGTAAAACTAAAGAAGATACGGAGAAGGATGACAGGGTAATCAAGAGAAACCAATTGCTTCCATAAAAGGAGAGCTTGAATAGTTATAGCCCTTCAGTCTGAAGAAGAGAGAGCTGAATGACACTATTATAGGCCTCTGAAACTGTAAAGAGAGGGTGAATAGGCAATAAGGCACTTCTCCCAATAGAAGAACTTGGCAGTTATAATCCAGGAATTCTTTCCCCCCCATGAGTATAGTTGAATTCTGAGTCTTGCTTTTGCAGTATTGTTAGGGGGGTCAAGATGAACAGATCATGAATTTGTATAGTTTCTTGGAAGAAGGGCCCATTGGGGAGGTATTAAACACAATGTTTAGATGGGATGGTAGGCTTGTGGAGATCCTGAAGCTGTGATTGATGTAACCTGAGGGTGTATCTATGAAACATTGTTCCCTGTGTGTCCTGGTGCTTATACTGTGTGCTAAACATCTATCCCCCTTGCTTGAGGGGACAGCTAGATCTAGTTCCAGAACAGGAAATTGATGTTTGAAAATGGAGATATTTTGGATGATGCCTGGGAATGTTCCCAAGTGTAAGCAGAATTCTATTGACCACACAGGAGGTGAGACTTTTATTCAGAGGGATTTATGAAGCTATTTAATCTGCTCCAGGGATGTGTCTGCTTGGAGGTTTGTCCTGGTTTGGTGTAAAATGAAGCAATTTTCTGTTTTACAATTTTACTACTTTAGCTGGGCCTCTTCTAACTAACTAAACTCTGAAATTCACAGCACATTGTTCAGAAAACTGTTCACTCTCACAGTGATAAGACCTGATTATACCAAGGGATGGTATGCAGACGGGCCCTTGCTTATACTTGCTGCTATAACAACCAAGGTCAGGTAGTTTCGTTATTTGCCCCGTTGGAGGGTCTGAAGTGGAAAAGCGTAGAGGGGTCACACCTGTAAGGAGGAATGGAGAAGACAGGTGACCCAAAACTGACCAACAGGGGNTTGCCACATCATCTGTCTTTTCTGATTGGTTAGAACCACAACAATGTGCTACCTTGACACATGAGCAGAGGCTGTTAGCCTTCCAACATTTGTATCCTAACCAATTTATGGTGTTATATAAGGCCCACAACACTAAGTGAACCTGAAATGGAATTGACAGTGTGTGTATAGTGCGGAGTGATGATGCAATCTAAAGTGATCTCTTCTCTCAGTACTTTGTTCTTGCCTAGGAACTTGCATGATTTCAGGTTTCAGCAAGACTGGAAAAAAGATCCAGAGTTCTTGTGAGGGGTCTCTGCTATTTTTGCAGCTGTTCATTTTCTGTTGGCTAATCTGCATCTTTCACGGTCTGAACCATTGCAGTCCTGGAAGCAGTCGTGAAAAACTGTTCTAGTGAGACTATTGCCTAAAAGAGGGGAGAACATTTTTCTCTGGTGCATCTACTTAATTACTTCTTACGATGACAAGAGATTTCTTGGACCCAGCCCTGTTTTCTGTTCACATATCACTGGCTTTCTATCAACATCAGGTTTTTTTCCGGTCTCTAAACTCAGATTTATTTTTCTAATTATTATGTACAAGAATACTGGTATTTTAAAAACCTAATTATTCCATATTAAAGGGAAAATAGAAAATATTTTCTGTCTTTTATCTCTGAGAATTGTATTTAAAATGAATTTTTGCAGTTTAAATCAGAAATGTTAATAATGGAATGTGCTAAAGGTCTATGACATCTTCAATAGAAAGAGGAGCCTTCAGGTTACTACTTGTTTAGTGCACAAGCTTAGCATGTGGCAATTCTAATAAAAGTTCCTGCTACCTGTACTGTAGTATAATTGTGTGTGCTTTTGGGTACCTGCACATTCTTTAAAACACATAAGAGGATTTCTTTTATGCTCCTTACATATAGGTACCTTAAAATCTGCTTATTATTTTTACGTGTATTGGTAATTTTCATGTTTATGCACATAAAAAGATGCAGAGAGAAGAGTGGAGGGGAAAAAGCTTTTGACTTGGTATTTGGTAATTCCAAATGATTACTGGGATTGACCACTTCATTATAAATGAACAGATAGACATCTTAATCTTTATTTTAATAAAGCAACATATCACCAGGAAAAAAACAAACAGCAACTTCCTCATCTCACATTGGTTTCTGGTTTTGTGGTCTCGGAACTAAACTTAGTGCTGTAATTTATTTAAGATTATGGCAAAGCAAGCTGTGGTCAAGGTGAGTGTTTCTCTTGGTTGACAGAATGAGGATACTGGCTTCTGCAGTTCTGTCAGGCACTGAGCCTTTTTGTGTCTTTTCTGAGAATCTGATTAGGATCCTCCCATTTTGTCCATCAAGATTCTAGAGACTTGTACTTTGAACTCTGTTTTCAACTTTAAGTCATCAATTGCAGAATATGCAAGTCTCTTCAAAATTTGCAGTCTTGTAAATATTATGGGTAGGAACTTCACTTTGTATTTGGTGAAGATATAGATATTAAACCAATGAATTTATGCAATTATAGACTAACGTGTTGCTTGTATCAGAACTGTATGAATTTTTTTGGTTTTAAACACCAAATACTGAAATTATATATAACTGAATGCTTGGGAAAAAAAAAAAAAAACAAACCAAAAAAACCAGAAATGCTTGTGGTGAATGAAAGGTAGCACAGCTGCAAGGCAGTAATCTTTCTAAGGCATTATTAAGTCATGTTTTTATAACATGATTAAAATAACAAAGTTTTGGGCAAATATGTATGTTAGCCATGAATTTTAATTCTAGTTGGAGAAATTATTTAATGTTTGAGATGACTCTGCCTAAGTAGGAGAGTGCATATTGGTAGAGTATTGGCATACTTGACCTGAAGACTCCTTTTCTCAGTTCAGATTTGTTCTTAACAGAAGTCACTTAACATGTCTTTACGGTGTTGTATCAAAAAAGGTATCTTTCTTTGTAATACTTGTAGGTATTTTTTATATTATCTTTCTTTTACATTTACCATGTAAAATCTTTTCAGAAACCAACAATAAACAGTAAGTAAATTAAATGCAAATCCTCCAACAATTGTTTTGTTGCCTAATTGTGTGGCGCAAAATGAGTTGCAAAACCAAAGTAATGAAAGATTACAAGTATAAATAATAAATCCTCTATTGCACCAGCAGATTATAACATATATTATAGTTCTGTGGTCAGAGTGATATTCTGTAGGACAGTATTATTAAACATCTAATTATTTAAATTAATTCCTGACACTTTTCCAGTGATTAAACTGAAATAATATTGAGGGCGTGTGAATATAAGAGAGAAACTAATAACAGCTTTGGAATTAATGGTCCTTTTAGTGTTCTAGATCGCAGATCATCAGATCATAAGCATTATCTTGGAGGCTTGAGGAACGGATTAGCTTAGTATTTAATTGGGACACGCATAGGGGAATAATTTACTGGTACTGTACATGATGGTAGGAGAGGGAGATAGATAACTTTAGAATTCACGGCCTGTAATAACTTGATGATTTCAAAACATAGCAACAGATGAGTAGGGTAACTGGTGTAGCTTGCTGTATTCTACTAAAGTAAGGGTCCACAAGTGTTTGCTGGGAAATTTGAACTGTAGCTTACTTCTCCCATGAATGTAAAGCCTAGAAGTACTGAACAAAACTTTAAAAAATGAAAAAAAATTATAATGCTGCACTTCTTTGTCTAGAATAAAAGCAAACTAGATACATTGAGAAATTGTAATGGTATGCTACTGCTGCACACTTACTTCCCTTGCAAGCAGAAATAATCTTTTACTTAGTATATAAAGTTGGGTCTGCCATCAACATAGGATCTGTCAAGATTCAAAATCACTGTGTATATCACCCTGTGTTTAAGTAGGGGCTTAAATTGTCATAGATTCAGGTTAAACCTTAGGAAACTTTCTAGTAGAGGAGGGTACTGAAGCACTGGACTAGATTGCTTGGGGAAGTCATCCATCCCTGGAATCTTTAGAATGAGGTCTGCAAATACTGTCAGGAGGGGTATACCCTCACCACTGCGTAACATAGGATTTCTCAAAGTCAGTTCTACTCCTATTTTTCTGTGACTTTTTTTTCTGTGGGATACTTAGAGCATAAGTCAAAGAATTGTATGTTTGTTGTGAAAGCGGAATAAAAAATAATTCTTGCAATTTAAATGATATTTTGTAGCAGCATTCCCTTGTCACGATTAATGTTCTAACTGGCTTTCAGTAAAACAAAATAAACCGTGCTGCTGAGATTTGCTTTCAAGTTTTTGTGCTGTACTTGGACTTTCAGACAGTTAAGTAAAATATTACTTATTTAAAATTTAAACTTAACAGATATAACAAAAGAAAAATGTTGCTATTTTTTTAATTACTCTGAATTCAGAAGAGCTGTGCTCTTAATTTTTGAAACCACAGTTCTAGTGAAATGAATTTGTAATTTTTTGGAGAGGAGGGGACAGAAAGCAGAGTCAAAAAAAAAAAAAAAAGGCATTTACTGATACTGTTTGAAGTCTGTAACATCTAGCACTTTACCATCAACATCTTAAAATACATGCAGGTGAGGTGTGGACTCGGTAAACATATAGTAAAAATGTGACTTGAATTTTTGCCTACAATGACTTCTTGAATATTTAAAGGAATTCCTCAGTTACAATTCTGACTAAACCATTGTAAGCCTGGCTTATTGTACTTGACTGTATATAAAAAATGTCAAACCTACAATAGGTTTTATTGGGAGGGGAAGATTTTATTTTCTGGCTTCTTTATGTTATTTAAAGTAGGTGGGTTTTCATCTGTTTTGTCTGAAATTCATAGGTCCTTCTTCAGCCTCTTTGTGCTACTGCAGAAGACACAGAATTGTGTCATCACAACAGATTGGAAGTTGAGGGTAAAAACAATATGATTATTCACGGCTCTAAGAGTAAATTAAATAAAATAATCAAGACAGTAAAGAGTTCTATTTTAAACATTAAAATCTCAGGCAATTAAAGGAGTATAAATTCAGAAATACAGGAAGATATATGCATTATTTTGCTGTATGGAGGAAGAGAATTTGAATAATGATACAGGGAAAGAACTGCTGTAACTGTGGAAGCTCTTTACAATGCGCTAAGAAGTCAAAAACACATTACTCTGGTTTAAAAACAACCTGCAAGTAACATTTTAAGAGAGTAGACTAAAAAAAAAAAGGAACTGAAAACGTTCATGCAAAATATTAATGTGTATGGGCAATTCGTGGAGCATTGCCTACTTTGCCTATGATGAAATATTGAATAAGTGCATGCTGTTGGTAGCTGCTTCTTTATGAAAATTAATAATTATCTGCATAATCTGAATTTATATTGCATTTTTCTTACCTCGTTTAGTACAATTTTACAGGAGAAATGCAAAGTGGTATACTATCAAAGACAATAAGAGAAACTTCTATAGATGTGTCAGGGATAAAGGCTGAGAGAGCTAGGGCTGTTCAACCTAGAGAAGAGAAGGCTCTTGGGAGACCTTAGAGCAGCATTCCAGTATCTGAAGGGAGCCTACAGGAGAACTGGAGAGGGACTCTGTCAGGAAGTGTAGTGGTAGGACAAGGGGTAACGGTTTTGAACTGGAAGAGGGGAGATTTAGTTTAGATGTTAGGAAGAAATTATTTCCTGTGAGGGTGGTGAGGCACTGGAACAGGTTGCCCAGAGAAGTTGTTGATGCCCCATCCCTGGAAGTGTTTAAGGCCAGGCTGGATGGGGCTTTGAGCAACTTGCTCCAGTGGGAGGTGTCCCTGCCCATGGCAGGGGCATTGGAACTTGATGATCTTTAAGGTCCCTTCCAACTCTAATAATTCTATGATTCTATGATCAGGTGTTTCTTTCAGGGGTGAGGTGAGAAAAAAAAATTCTTAATAAATAGCACTCTTGGTAATGCTTTTGTTTTAATTTCTATACACTGTGTCTGAATGTATCCAGCTCCGATCTGCTGTATGTAAAATCTGCATTTACACAGTAAGGCAATGTTCTAACTAACCATAATATTTGTTAGTGTTAGTGCCATTTTTGTGAAAAGTTACTTAGTGTTTTTGGTATCAGGATTAAGTAATACAGTTACCAAAAGAGATTTGTCATTATTAGTTTATATAAGCAGACTACAGTATGATTTTATTCTGTCAAAGGTTTATTAACACCAGGACAGGAAGAATATTTTCCAGTTCAAGAGGTAAAGAAAAATTCAACCAACCCCTTAAAGTAAGGCAACTGGTACACATGAATTCCAAGTTTCTAGAATTCTGGCCTGATGTTATTGCTGAAGAGTTTGTATATGTGTGCTTTAAAGTATCTATGGTGTTTGAATGATGTCATATATTAAAATGTGTTAGTTAAATGTGTGTATTGTTATAAGCTTTCCCTGAAGTACCTTAATATTTTTGAAATGCTGTTAAATTAAACCTCCCAAACCTTAATTAAGTTCTATAGAAGAAATATGTGGTTTACTTTAAACATGTCCCAAATATGCTAAGATAATTTAATTTCACCTTTCTTGCAGTTGCAATTCCCAGTTGTTCCAGTTAATGATGAGAACAGTTAAATGAGTGGGATGTTTTGTAGAAATTCATTGAGTAAGCTCTACTTACTAAATGTATAAGACACTTGCTCAAACCATGCTTCAACTCCTAGAGCTTTTAGAGTGGGAGTGCTGCTCCCTTCCACTGCTAATAATTTCAGGAGGAAATCTGCCACATCGTGTTTTCCATTTCATTAGGCCGTACAGTCAAAAGGGTAGGTGACGTTTGAACATCTGAGGGCTATGTGCCACCAGTAAGTCAAGCTTTGTGATTCTATTCCCATGCAAAATATTTGGTTTTATTCCTAGAATTTGGTTCTAGCTAGGGTTTAATATCTGCATGAGTTTTTTGTGGTTTTTTTTTTTTTCTTCCATGACGTTTGCCTATGTTCTGTTTTCAACGTATAAAAGATTTTCTAAATGGTAGAAAATAACAGTTTTTGTAATGTGGTTAAAATCCTCATGGAGTAAACTGCTACTTGTAGAGTCAAAAGCATGTTTTCCTATGGTATTTAAGTTGCTTATCAAGACTTTCTCTCTAAATTCCTCTGTGATAAGAGTATGCTCTTGAAGGTTCGCAGGTTGGGATTTTAATGGCTGCAAAGTATGCAAGCCATCTGCTGCTCTCTAGAAGGCTATATTAAGCTGTCCAAATTAATTACAGGATTATAGAATTGTCTAGGTTGGAAGGGACCTTTGAGATCTAGTCCAACAATCAACATAACTAATAAAAAACCTATCACGAAGCACTATGTCAATCCCTCTTCTAAATACCTCCAGAGATCATTCCTCAACCACTTCCCTGGGCAGCCCATTCTGATGCTTAATAACTCTTTCAGTGCAAAATTTTTTCCTGATATCCAATCTGAATCTCCCCTGGTGCAACTTGAGACCATTTCCTCTTGTTATATTGCCTGTGACTTTGAGAGGCTGTCCAAGTACAAATTTCTGTTGCAGAATCTGGTATAAGCAGGTATAACGTATAGCAAAATACACCCTCTGACAATAATTGATTATTATATAATTGATTATTATATAATTGATAACTAATATCTCATTGTGACCTTTTGGGCAGCATAACTTTTTATATTTTGTGATTTAACACATTTGATAAAATTAAGAGGTAGCTTCATTTATGAAAATGCTGAGAGAAACTGATTTCATTGACTGCTTGGACTACAGGGCAGTTAAGTGAGGAGGATGATATGAATGATATGATATGAATGCTTTGGAGCATTCAGAGATGCACTGTTGTGCCCACAGTGTAGTAGAAGGATGTGCATCCCATATAAAGTGCATGACAAGGTTAAAATAGTTGCTTTAGGAAAACGCTGAGTGCCTCCAGTACTTGTTCATACAGAAATGCCTGTCACTGGAAAAGTGAGTTGTCAGATGATCTGACTGGAAAGTGGGTTTGGAGTGGGAGAGGCAGGCCTGCTGAAGTCAGAGCTATGCAGAAATGTAGTGTGATGGTTCCTCTCTACTGTGCCCTGCTTGTGCTCAGTCGTGTAACTTGATCACTGGATTTGTTGCGCAGGTATGCAAGCAGTCAGACAGCTAGAAAGTATGGTGCTCCCCACTGATATCAGAAAGGGAAACTCTAATTCATATTTCCCATTTAAATAGTTCCTTGTATTATGTGCTTTTTACTGCATGCTGTTTTGCAGATCTAATAGATTTTTTTTAATTGATTTTTATCTAAAAGTTAAGCACTCTCAAATGCCAGTCCTTAACAGCACCATAATACATTTTATGTATTATAAGCACTTCCTGTTCTGTACATACTTGTGTTGTGTCTTACAAAGGCTTTTAGCTGTGCGAACTACAGACATCTCAATTGTTAGTCTGTTATCAGTAATGCTCTTGAGCACCCATTGCTTCAGCTGTACTGCTGCATTAAATAGGTTTCCAGGTTTTCAGGCCTGTACAGATCATGAGATGGAGTAAGGATTTATGTAGATATCCATGACAAAAGTATCTGTGCTGCTGTCAGCTACCCTGACTAAGAGGATAAAGCTTTGTTGCCTTGAGTTTAGGAAAAACGTAGATCTCTGCAAAAGTGTAGAAAGAGTTGTGATGCTCATTTGGGGGGATTAAACCAGATGAGATTATTTAGAAGTATATATCCAATCCAAGGGAGGAGTAGAAAAGCAGAGGTGGTTAATATAAAAACTGTAGGTATTTGTAGGTATCTGAAGCTGAAATATATGTACTCTGAAATGAAAAGATTATAATGATGCCAAGAAAGACGAAATCAGGACTCAATAGTCGGGATGACTATTAAGCAGGTATTCTTTATTGCAGCGCTGGATGCACAGGGGATCGCTCCTCCAAATGCGTGTGCTGGTAAAGTTAGTTTAACAACATATACACATGTTATACATACATATTCGTGCTATTTTTGGGAACTAATTAACACATTAATTATTCTCCGAGAATTCATTACCATACCCTACCACCCTCTCAGAACCCTCCTTGTTCTTCAGAGATAAATTCCTTCTCCAAGATTACATTATGTTGGCCTCTATGTTTGCTACACGCATACGTGTATAGAAACAGCTGTCTTGCTACTT